>JACCIY010000822.1:0-41649 GCA_025506505.1 Flaveria sonorensis
CGTAAATATTAATTGTAGACATTGATTAGTCTGATAACCTCGGAGGGTAAAAAGGGTAGATGATCTCACATCATTAAGATAAGGTTAGACAGTCTGGAAAAGTATAAAAAGGGGCTCATGACCTTGCCTTTCTATTCACTTTTAAAAACCTTTCGACCTAGAATTCCTTTGAGCCAAAAACCCCTTTCATCTTCATTGACATCAATCGTTCCACTCAATCCATACGACACCCAACCTCACAGCCACCATGGCTAATCGGTTTGTAAAGGATCACAACGTATGTGCATTCCTAAATCCAGACGTTGAAGATGAATGCAGAGCCATCATACGATACTTGAGAAGGACAAGACTCTCCTATGCACTAATTGCAGACCCACTGATCTTTCAAAACATATGATTGATTTCTGGAACACTGCTGCGGTAGGCCAGGATGGCGAACGAGATGTAATCACAGCCACAGTAAGGAATCTTCCCTTGTGGATAGATGAAGAAATAATTAGAAGTGCATTAGAGCTTGGGGAAGAGGAAGAAGGCCACCCTGATGTGTTCAATCATGAATACATTCAAGGGTGTTTGGCCTGATGGGATACGATGGTGACTATAGAAACGATGAGATCAAAAAGGGAAGACTGTGCAAGCCGTATAGATTCCTATGTCACACATATCTCAAGTCCATATCCAACCGAAAGTCTGGGTTGGATAGATTCTCAAGACACATATCCTCTGGCATTATAGGAATTTTTGAAGGAAGAAAATATAGCTATGTCAAGTATATACTGAATACCTCTGCGACCACGTGCGAGTGCAGAAACAGGACAAAATGTTCATGTTTCCATGGTTCTTACAACTGATGATTAATTAACAATTGCCCGATCGAGAGAGAAGGAGATGTATATGTACAGAGTCATCTGGGCAGATCATTACTAAATAAGCTAAAAGAGCAGTATGAGGAGGACGTGTGGATATGTTTGCCCATGTCTTGGATGAGTCTGAGGACATCCCACAAGAACTCCTATGGATTAAAGATCCTCATCACCAGAACACACCAGTGGAATCCCCTGCACACTTCCAACATCAATCACCAGCTACTGAACCGTCTCCTACCCATCACCATGAACCACAATCACCACCTGTTCAACTGGACTCATCATCCAGCGAACATACCCAGCCTGTTACACCTGCACACTCACTATCATCAGTCCACACTGATGCAACAGAACCCATCTCACTTACTCCCATTCAAACACCCATTTATCCAGTCCTAGCTGAGCCAATTCCTTCTCCTACACCAACTGAACCATTCACCTCACCAACATCCACTGAACCAATCACTTCTCCATAACTACTGAACCCTTTGAAAGCCCAACACCAACCGAAGAATTCCATCTAGAAGAGGATGAAGAAATTCTAGAAGGGACTACTGAGGAGATTTGTATAGAGGCTGAGGGAGAGAAGGGTGAGGAGGTGCTCCAAGGAGAGTTTGTTGATATTGAAGCTTATCATAAGGATGACCTGAAGGATGAGGAGATAGATGTAAGTAAGAGCTATTTAATAGCAAGATATAACAACCTCATCCTGAAGGGAAACAAGAAGTTGGAAAAGTTGAGAAGATTGAAGAAGGGGCTGAAAGAGAAAGACAAACTGATAGTTGAGAAAGATACAGCAATCATTCAACTAGAAGTAGGCTGAAGAGGCTGAGAGAAGATATTGTGATTGACAACGAGGTGATTGATGCCCTGAATGATTTGGTAGATGAACAACTGAGAGATAAGGATCATGAGGTTGAAGGGTTAAAGAAAAAGTTAACTGAAGCTGAACTGAGCAAAAGTGAAGTGCCCATAATCACTTACAGCAGGAAGAGGAAGTACCTGGGGAAACCGACAGATGCTGCTGGTGAATCACCAAAACGAGTAAAAATATTTTGGAAGAAAGAGCTCAATCAACCATGTTCATGGACTAGATAAATAATGGATTTCCTTATGACATGGTTGAAAGAATGAACATGAATGAGATGATTGAAGTGTTGAAAGAGTTTGATGCTGCAAGGCTAAGCTATGGAGAAAATCAAGAAGGATTTGAATCACTATGACACAAGACAGCTTACAAGGTATAACATGACATGCTGGCTACAAAGCCATAACTTTAATTCCTATGAACTCAAAGGAAGAAATATAACTGAGTTGAGGGCTATGATGGAACATGTCATGAAGGTGGAATTGGAGACAGGAGTAAAATTCAGAACTGGGGCTCCCAATCCTGCCTATCAACAACAACCAACACAAACTTCTACTGAGCACACTGTTGTTAAAGCAAAAGATATGCATCATGGAAAGAGAAACTAATCAGAGAGCCAAGGGATTTAGTTCCTCACAAGATCTGGCCTCTAGGCACTGCTATGAGAGAGATCACTGAGCAGAAAGCTACATTGATTCAATTCTTTGATCTAATCACAACGCCAGAAGCAGCAAAAGACCATCATATAATAGCATGTAATATGATGGAGAATGGGACTGTGCTATGATAAAAGGGCATCTGGTATGGTGCAATACTTCCCATTGGTGGAAACCTTACTGACACTGCCAGATGCAGACCTAAATGTCCTACAAAACATTCCTATCATCAACTATCCCATAAGTCCAAGAGAAGAGACTTCTCCGGACTTGTGACTAAACTGAGTCACAAGTTCAAGGAGAAGTTTTGAGGGAAGCTAGATTGGTAGATGCTGAGCACCATAGAAGGAAATCAAGAAAGTCTCAGTCCAGGTCTCAGTTGACTGATGATGAATTTTTGAAGAGATCTGGATCTGAAGACAGATCTAATGCATCAATAAAGATAATAGAAGGCAATCAATTTACATTCCCTATAACAAACTGGGGATATGTAGAAAAGAACAAAGATCTTGTTTTGCTGAGGAATGATCCTCAAAAGAAAGCTACAAGTATCAGACTCTTTGACCTAGTGGAAATAAAGTTGCTGCACCCAAGCTACACCTCTTACTTACATGACAAACACTTTCCAAGGCTGCAAGATCAAATTGCTCAAAATGACTTGTGCTTATATGTCCATTTTATTCAATTCATTGACAAACTGCATGCCAATGCTCACAAGATGAGGAAGTATGAAGCTGGGCAGCTGATTGGGTCAGAGATAAAACCCATAATAGAATTAAGAATTTCTGACCAGGATGAATTGGAAGTGGTATCCAATAATAGTGTTGTTGCAACACTGACCACTGAAGAGCACATCCTGGAGCTGAAATATAAAACACTGAAAAGAATGGGTAGAAGGCAGATCAGTTTCAAATATGAAGATCAAAAGACTGCCGTAGAATACTTTAAAATGAAGATTTTGTCAAGAGTTCAAGAACTGAAAGACCTAAACCAATGATTACTAGAGTCTAAACCTAAGGGGGAGTATTGTTAGGTCTAGAACTCATGTATAGGTTTAGATGATCTATCAACTCTTGTAATCACACTTTGTAATTATTATTTAAATGATATGATATGAATGATTTTGATTACATTTTTGATTATGAATTGAACAATATAATGTTACATCTCATTATATATGTTATAAATATATGATATAATATATTTCATAATGTATGTGTGAATGTGTGCAGTGAACACCGTGTTAGAACAACTGCGGATGAATAAATTGTTCTTCCGTAGATGTTTTCAGGAATACAACTGAAGTGAACATCCGTAGATCTCCTGCGGAAGAACAATTCCAGCTGAACAAGTCAAAAGAACAAAGTGAAGCTACTGAAGGAGAAACTGTAATGGAAGAACAAGTTCAAGAACTTCTACGGAAGCACAATCACAGAAGAACAAGCAATGAAGATACAAGTGTTGCTGTGGAAGACTAAGTTCCTGTGGAAGAAGAAATTCTACGGAAGACTATTTAAGGCTTGTATGATTTCACATCATCAAGTAGTCAACTGACAGAAAGTCAACAAGTCAACGTGGCAGAACAACAACATTAATGGTGATGGAAGACATATATTTCAAGCGAATATTCAACGTCACATTAACAACGTTATATGTATTTATTTCATTGTAAATCTCAAACTCCTATGCCGATAAATATGGCGAGGATTCAAATATATAGTTAGCTGAATTATAGCAACAAGTTAGCGAAAGATTAGCAATAGATTAGAAACAGAATAGAATAAGATCTCTATATAACATGAGATCATGATCAGATGTAAAAGACGACCAACATACGATCAAGCAACAAAAGCAACATTTACATCAAAACATCAATAGCAACAAGAAAGCATTACAATCATTATTCATTAACACTCGTTGTTTGATTATTCTTATATTCTGTTTGTTCTATTATTTGATTGACTTCTAGTTTGATAATCTCTTAAAACAGCAAGTATTGATAATTCTGCGATCAATACTTGTTCAAATCAAACCTAATAATTCCTGAACGTTCATTGGATTCATATAAGAATATAAGATTATATGTAGTGGATATCTTGGGGGCTCCAAACATTATGATATAGATACAAGTGAGGCTTCAAAAATCATTACAAGATAATTAAAAGAGGCTCCAAACTCATAGGGCTCCAAGCCCTTAACGAAAGCCAAACACAATATTTCCTATATTGTTTCGTCAATAGGTGCTTCAAACACTAGTTAATCACTACACTTAATTTAAAATGGTATTTAGTAAAATGGTTTTCATCTACATGTCATATAAATTACAGTTTAACTAAACAACCACTAGGCATAGTTTAAAATACCATATTTATAATTTTAAAGGTTACTGTATATCATAATAATATTCAGTATGCTTTTGCTGGGATTATCATATAACGGTAAAATCTATTTTCTAGTCGGATTTTTTCATGGAATTAACCGGATAAACTGTATGAATATATTTATGAGGATCAAGATTCTAAAAGCGACTATTAGGGAAAACAAAATTATCAAATCCGAAATGAATGCTACCTAGAATCGACTGGATATAAGTTTAATATAGAATTTTTCACAATTACCTAAAAAAAACCATATATCTATATACCAGCATCAAAACCCGATATCTATAATTTATAATTTATATTTATAACATATAATAAAAGAAGATTTTTTAAGACACGTGTCATCATTCTAACATATCAAAGGACACGTGTTATCATTCTAGCATATCAAGAAAATCATTTTCCCGCCTCTCTCTCATAAAAATATGAAAATTGTAAAACAATCAATTTGACTTTTCTTTTTTACTAAAATATGTTAAAACAAATATATATATATATATATATATATATATATATATATATATATATATATATATATATATATATATATATAGGGGAGAGATCCATTGAAAACCATTTTATAAATAAAAACCATGAAAATCGGGGGTTAGATATATGTAAGTACATATTACCAAGTGTATAACTAAAAGTTACATACATGTACCTCATACAAGTACGTATATGTAAGTCGTTTCGTCATCATCGACGTTCCTTGGAGTTTATATTAAAAATATATATTGACCTCAAAGAATAAGGTTGAATTTTACTTAAATATACTTTAAACAATTAAAAAGTTAAATCAATTATGAATTATGTGATTGGGTAGTGGTGATTTTTAATTTTAAATATGGTTTTCATTTGATCCCTCTCCTATATATATATATATATATATATATATATATATATATATATATATGTGTGTGTGTGTGTGTGTGTGTGTGTGTGTGTGTGTGTGTGTGTGTGTGTGTGTGTGTGTGTCTTCTGATATTAAATGATAATTATTTTAAAGAAATAAACTAAACTATTAAACATCTAAAATATAAATATTTTTATTTTAATAATTTATCAATACATACTAAATTATATGGTTTCAGACGTATTTTATCTTTAAATATAGAGCAATCATTTTTAATTTCATTATGTGTTATAACTTTTAAATATTTATTATATTTTTATTTCACCAATGGTTAATAACATCTAAAAAAATAAAATATTCTTAAAACTAATAGTTTTGATATGCTTTATTTATTCCACTCATATACATGGGCTCTAACCTAGTATTAATATATGAGGTAGTGTTATAGTAAAAATGTATTTAATTTAGAAAGTTTAAAAAAATTATAGACTTAACGCATGTCCTTATATTATTTTAAAGAGAATAATATTTTATTCATTATGTCAAACTTGTTATCTCATTGTGTCTAATAAATTCATTGTATCTAATAAACTTATTGTATCATATATTTTTCATCATTTGTTATATGTATTTATTATTGTGTTTTAAGTTTTATATCATTTTATGCTATTAATCTTATTATTTTTTTAATTATATAAACTTGATGGCTATCATTATGTTTTAAAGTTAGAAGTATATAATAATGTTATTTAATAAATGTATTTTCAGAACTCATAGTGTTTAAAATAATATGATATATTATTGTTGTCATTATTTTTATAGATTATATAAACTTATTATTATCTATCATTTTGTTTTACAATTATAAATACACATTAATGTTATTTTATTAATTTACTTTTTAAAACTCGTAGTGTTCAAGATAACACAATTATGATCATAAAAAATGATTAAGGCATATCATTTTGTTTTATATTTTATATCATTTTGTGTTATTTTTTTATTATTTTTAGTTTATTAAATTAATTAATTGTTAATTTATCATAGTGTTTTACATACTAAAAATGCTCAATAGTATTATTTCACCATTATATCTTTTCACAATTTATTATTTGAAAAAAACACAATTATATTCAGAAAAATACAATAACTAACAAAAAAACATAATGACAAGCAGAAATCATACGAGCATAAACACATAAAAAATTTATTATATTTTTATATAGCAATATTGTATTCGTTTTAAACATAAAAACATTCACTTTTATGGTATAATTTTTATATAAAAAAGTAATGTCATATATAAAAATTATGAACATTTAAAAAAATGGAAAAACTTGAAAAAGATCAACAAAAGTGGTTATGCCTAAAATTATCCCTCTAACAAACTGTTTTTCTATAATTTGATCTCAACCATTGATTAAAAAGATTAATGGTTAAGATTACTTCTTATACTTTTTTAGATTTGAAACACTTTTTATTTGAACCCTTACCTGATATATTATGTAATATTACAAAACTATATAAATAGTATTTCAAAGTCATAAGAAACTAGAATTCAGTAAAAATGTAAAAATGTTAGAAACATAACTAGTATTAAATATTTCAAGTTGTGAGAATTTTTGCTAATAACATAAATGTGTCACCACTAATAACCCAAACGAGAAATTAAGACCCACGCAATATGGTGGGGTCGTACGATGACATTAACGTGGTTAAACACATAAAAAAACACGTTCTGCATATTCATACATATATTAAATAAATTATATAACAGTCCTAATGCTTTTCGATCGGTATCGATTTCATTCTTTACGGTACCGGCACGTTATCGTCTGTTGATATAAAAGAAACACCCTATTTCGAAAACTACTTTTATATAACGTTACCGATGTTTTTCGATCAGTATCGATCTCATTTTTCACAATACTTGTACGTTAACTTTAGTCGATATAACCTACAATACACATATAGATACCCAATTTTGAATACAACATCATTTTTAACAAACTAATACTAGGGTGCTAAGAAAAAAAATTAATCACAACTGCAAACTATATTAAAACAATGAGCAAAAATTAGTAAGAAAAGTTAAATTAGTAAAAAAGTTAATCGGTTAAAAAATGTATATAATATTTAGTAAAAGGTTTGAATTGATCAAACATTAAAAGTTTAGAGGCTTAAGTTGTAAAATGGAATAGGGGTCAATGTTGTAAAAGTGAGCTTTGCAAATGAGTATGAGTCTCTATATAATGGGGGAAGAATCATTACTACCGTTGCATGCTCAACTTCTACGGCATCAGCACACGATTCAACATTACATGTTTCATGGATCTAGGACAATGATTTTGTAGAACCTCCTTGGTTTCATACTTTCATTAGATTAATATGCAAGCCCTTCTTTTTCATTATTTCTTTGAAAGCTAAATGTCGATAATAAGGTTTAGCTTGTGGAGGATTTTAGAGAAATAATATTTTTAGCTAGCTAGTAGGGGCATTATGGTCTTCTTCATATGTTGTTATGGTTTGCTAATGGCTTCATTATTTCTATACAGGGCCGTAAACAAACCGAACATTCAACAAATTGTTCTGCAGGAAATTCGTTTATGTTTGTTCGTTTAATAAAGGAACGAACAAGAATAAGAAAATTGTGTTCTTGATTTAAGTTTAATGAACAAACATGAATAGAGACCATATTCGTTCATTTATGTTTGTAAATATTCGATAATGTGTTCATTTATATTCGTTCATTTAAAGATTTTATATTTTATATTATTATTAATTTCTAAAAATATGAATCCCCATTTATATTATATGTCTCCGTCAACATCCCACATTTGATTATTTTTAACTTCAGTTTATGATAAAGCTTGACAAACTTTTTAATTTTTCTGTTAATTAATTATATGTATAATAATTTTGTAATATGTTTTGATAATTATGTTAAGTTTGTGTTAAAACTTGACAAGATTTCGTTTATGTTTATAAATATTTGTTTGTGTTCATTTGTCTTTGTTGTATTCTTCATTTATGTCCGGTAAATGTTCATGAATAGTTTGTTTTCTTAGTGAACATGCACGAACAAGAAATCTCACTCATTCGGTAAGTTTTCATAAACAGTTTGTAAACAACTTCATTTTCTAATAAACGAACATGAACAAAAACTTATTATTGTTCGTTTGATTCGTTTACAACCCTACTTTATATATAGAAGCCTATTTTGTTTTGTTTTTGTTTACCCAATTTAATACATTTTCAATCTACAATAATATACTTCTTAAAAAATTTGAAAAATGACAGCAGCCAAGCTGAGCAGCACAAATGAAAGTGTAAGTTACACTATCTTCTTTTCTTTAAACTATGTACCATACAATAATTAAGTTTAGTTAAGTTATATATCCAACTTCTTGTGAAATTAAATTGCATTTAATGATTAGAACTTTGGAAGAGTTTTCTAATTAGACTATATATATAGTATTTAAACATCACAATTCACAAGTGTTAAAAACGTATTTAAAGAACAAAATGTTTTAACACTTGTTTAAAGAACGAAATGTGTCCAAGTTCTATACGCGTCACCCCACTTGGCAAATTTAATAAAAACAACTCCACTTGGTGTATCTTTATCTAGATAATAAAACTAAAACTTTATGACACAAACAGAAAATTAAAATCACACGTACATTACAATCTTAAACATCAACTTGATGGATCTTTATTAGTCAAGGACACGCGACCCATCTTACACCAAAGAACTTGACGATTTATTTTTTTGTTTTCGTAATCAACCATCTTAAAGACAATAGGAGATCTTTCAAATACATGGAACATATTATGATGCCTCGCTAAGGACAGGAACTCATATAACGATGGCATCTACGACAAGCGATTTGATGTGATTTATGAGTTCTTCATCAACATGTGTGAAATGGTCCTTATTCTTATAGAGGACATCCATAGCCCGGGCCAAATTGATCACCCGCATAATTACTGGCATTTTAACATCTTTACACCTCAGGGATTCTAGATTCATTTCTTTCCAGGCTTCTTCGACTTTTTCGTTGAACAAATCATAGACATGTTGTTCGGTGACATCATATTCCTTCATGTAGCATTGAATGCCGGATGCAACATGCATTCTTTCTTGCTCCTCCTAATATTTTTTTACAAATATTGTTTAACTAGCTTAACACAAAGTGTATGTACATAAATAAGTAACACATAAACTTTTTGAATGAGGTTAATTAATCAGGTTGCATTTCAATAGAAAATCAATCACAATTTCACATGGTTAAGAAACTAGTCGGCTAACGTACCTTGTGGGTGACAATATCATCCATGATCCTACAAAGCACACAACAAGATCTCGCAAGGGGAGGCATTGTGAGAGCCCATTTGAATGTTTCGTCAGTGATTACATCACCCATGGCAGCAAAGCTTGCTATTAGGGTGTGCTTATATCCGCTACTAACAGTTGTAACTTCTTTATGCTCCTCCATTGTTGGTATGTACCCATTATTTGCCCATCGAGCTTCTTTCAAGTAGCATCCTATGTATTCCATCAGCTATAAATCACAAACAACCAAATTAATTTTCCCTAAAAATAATCTAAAATAATAGATACATGCTAAAATTGTAGCATAACAATATACAGATATGAACACTTTATCAAACCACCACCCACCCCCCCCCCCCCCCCAAAAAAAAGTTAAGCTAGAGAAGTCTAATTAACTAATTAAGTAAGTTTGAATGAAATTCATAAAAGTTAAAAACTTACTGCTTCTCTAATATAGTTGAGATGATGTACTTTTCCCATCTTTGTTAAGATTTTTTCCATATCTCCATACATATCTAGGAGCATTTGGTATATTAGTTGCATATTCTTCGGTAGACCGTCCAAGCATGTAATTGACCACCTAATAAACATTTATGTATAATTACTTGATGAATTTGAG
This sequence comes from Flaveria sonorensis, assembly GCA_025506505.1. Taxonomy (NCBI): domain Eukaryota; kingdom Viridiplantae; phylum Streptophyta; class Magnoliopsida; order Asterales; family Asteraceae; genus Flaveria; species Flaveria sonorensis. Next base: position 10,583 of record JACCIY010000822.1, read on the forward strand.
CAGCATATATATTTTGCTAATGAATGACAAGGTGCATGTTGGTTCATATACCTTTTAATTGCTTCGGTAAAGATCTCCAGTTCTTTCAAAGTACCATATGCATCATAAGTGTCATCAAGAAGTGTTTCTATAGAAATAACCTTAGCTAAGAACATTCTGGATTGAGAATATTTAGGCTTAGAGTACACACTTAAGGACCAAAAGTAGCATTCAACCAATCTATTTCTTGCATAGAATAGATTAGTTGGGACATCAAAGCTTTTCCACCACCTACAAAATTATATATATCATGTCTAGATCTATGTGATATTTTCATATATATAACACTATCTACAGGAAGTGAAGGAACACAACATGCATACTTGTAAATTTGGTTGAGCTCTTTCTTATGGAGTGATTGGAGTAGGTTGAACCCTAACTTAGCAAGTTTTAGTAAAGACTTGTTATGAGATTTTTGTTGTTGGTAAAAAGGTATGTAGCACAACGCCTCGATCCTCGGCACCCTTTTATGCAAAGGTTGCTTTAGTGCTTCTTCTATTCGTTTAGTGACCACGGAGTTGACCAAAGAAGGGTTTTTCGAGATGTCATCAAGACAACCTCTTGCAAAGGCAAGAGCGTCATCTAATATGACTTCCCCAGGAACCCTTAGATATGTTGCCTCATACAACTCAAGCAAACCTTCAATATCATCCGCTAATGGCTCTTTAAAAGCTCCATCTTTGCCCTTGTATCTTTCAAAAACATCTATTTCCATTCATAAGAGACGCCATTATCTTATTTTGCATCATTATATATATATATATATATATATATATATATATATATATATATATATATATATATATATATATATATGACCATGTTATAATTGGAAATCAAGAAAACCATATGTTACGTATACATAACTATGTGTTACCATATGAACATCTATGGTTTACATATATGTAACTCGATCATACAAGTTACATGCATTTAACTCGTTTCGGCATCCTCTTCATTCGTTAGGGTTTAAATGAAAAAGTTTGTAATAACAGAAATTAATGAGGTTAAAGTTTACTCAAACACACTTTGAACATTAAAAATAAATAAATAATTTATAAATTATATGATTGGTTAGAGATGGTTTTTACGGTTTTCAATTATAAACATAGTTTTACTTTAATCATATATATATATATAAACTTAATATATGCACACTAACCACTTGAAACAAAAAAGCCATGTTGTCGCATGATTCGAAACCAAACAGAAGTAGCACCACCGTTCCAGTTGTCACCATATGCATCGTAGAAGTGTTGCAGGGCTTGATTAATCTCCTCCTCAAAATAATAATCAATGCCTAGGCGTTCGACTGTGTCAATCAGTTTTAACAAATTTGTATGTTCCGTAGGAATATCCAAAATTTGAAATATTTCTTTTTGTACTTCTTCTTTGAGGTCTTCAACTACCTTTTCAACCCCAGCTTCATCTTTTAGCTTCATTTGCGAACAAAGGATTGTTACAATTACATACATAGCATATAAACACATCCGCTAAATATATAAACCTTCATGAAAGCTTGTATATGCATATCATTTGATGATATTAATTTCATTTTAAATTTTCACTCATTTACGAGTTATGTTCTAATTAAACAAGTACATATATACCTGGTCATAGAGAAGAAATTGATCTCCCCAAACGCTAGGAGGAAAAGTAGCAAGGGGGCGTTTGACATCCTCTTGTTTGAAGGACATGTTTTGTGATAGATATAGATGGCTATATGCCTACTAAATTGCATGAATTTGAAGTAGAGTTAAAGGGTATTTATAAGGGGTGGTGATGACATAATATTTATCACATATTTTATGCAATAATTCATTGAATCCTTAAAAAAGACATTACTATATAATAGCTGTTTACATGCACGATATTAAGTGATAAAACGCGAAGATTATGCTTAATATTAATTTTTATTTAATACATGTAAAGTATAAGCCGGCACATACAACCAAAGATCTATACAATTTAAAAGTCATTTAGAAGATTATCATTAAAATCAATTTTTTATTACAATTTGTAAAGTAAAAAAGCCAGTTTTTTAAGGTTCTAATATACAAACATCTTATTTTATAAATTGACAACCCCTTTAAACAAGTACATATATACCTGGTCATAGAGAAGAAATTGATCTCCCCAAACGCTAGGAGGAAAAGTAGCAAGGGGGCGTTTGACATCCTCTTGTTTGAAGGACATGTTTTGTGATAGATATAGATGGCTATATGCCTACTAAATTGCATGAATTTGAAGTAGAGTTAAAGGGTATTTATAAGGGGTGGTGATGACATAATATTTATCACATATTTTGTGCAATAATTCATTGAATCCTTAAAAAAGACATTACTACATAATAGCTGTTTACATGCACGATATTAAGTGATAAAACGCGAAGATTATGCTTAATATTAATTTTTATTTAATACATGTAAAGTATAAGCCGGCACATACAACCAAAGATCTATACAATTTAAAAGTCATTTAGAAGATTATCATTAAAATCAATTTTTTATTCAACCAATGTACAATTTGTAAAGTAAAAAAACCAGTTTTTTAAGGTTCTAATATACAAACATCTTATTTTATAAATCGACAACCCCTTTATACGCCTTGTATAATACCATACGTGACATATAGGGTTGAAGGAATTGCAAACGAAAAAAATTTAGGGGGGTTGTTTCATGGTTATACGTCTCATATAGCCCTATACTATACCCTATACGATACATTAGGGCTATATGACGCATATAGCAAATTTCAACAATGATTACGACGAAAAATTCAGGGGGCTGTTAGAAGGGTTATACTCCCGTATAAAGCTATACGACCCACCTATACGACACGTATGTTACTATACGACCCGTATAAAAATTCGGGGTGTTGATTTATAATCATTGGTGTCTAGATATTACAGTCCTTTTTTAAAGGCTAACGCACATACCCTTTAATTTAAACTACACACCTTAAATTATGCCTGAGCCCGTGTCTTTTCCCTCGAAGGCAAATTACCTTACCACCACACCACGTACGGGTGGGGCACATTTATAGTCATATACCACTAAAGATCTATAAAATTTAACGGAAATTATCATTAATATTATTTTAAGTCAAATATTTATATATTTTAAAAAAATAGTCCACTTATGTTTACAAAGATATAAGTGGTGGTTGCTATGCTCGAAATTATGTTTAATTGCATAATAGAACGTGAATATCTATCTATTATAATCTATCTATTATAATAAAAGAATATTTAAAATGGACACTTGACGACTTCTGATTAAATCTAAAATTATGTTTCTCGTCTCTCTTTCTTATTAAATGAGAATTATTTTTAATAAGTAAACTAAACAATTAAATAATTTATATTATATCTTATCTTAAAATATAATATTATAATTTATAATTTTTATTAATTTTATTTATAAATTCTTAGATATTCATTATTTTTTTTATTTTACCAATGGTTAGTTACATGTAAGATACAAAACATTTATAAAAAAGAATGGTGTTAACATTTAAAATTTATTCAATCCAAGTAATAATGGGTTTTTAACCTAGTTTATGAATAAAACGAGGAGGGATGGTAATAGGTTGGGTTTGGCACGGGTATGGGTAATCCCAAACCCAAACCCGACTAAAAAGATGTCTCATACCCGGCCCAAAACTTATCGGGTATTTATCAGGTATTAACCATCGGGTATCGAGCGTACCAGCTGATAATCAAGTATTCGCATTAAGGTTGTAAAAATTACTCATTGGGTATACCCATCAAGCTTCTATTAAAATTAAAAAAAAAACATATAAATCTATATTTGTATATACATACTAGACAATATTTTATGTTAATTCTAATAATTTTTGTTATGTTCCACCACTACTCCTATTTAGTTTTAGAAATAAATATTAAAATTTTCTTATAACTTTGTAGAATACGATATAGTGCAAGTGATAGAAAGCTTAGTAGTTTATGTTCAACACATAAATATACAGTAAAAGATATAGAGTAAAAAGCCAAAAAGACATAATTATATATAATATAATTGTTAAGTAGAATATATTAAAAACAAAAATAACTTCGGGTATATAATATGTTTAATCTAGTAATCGGGTTGGGTAAACGGGTAAACGATGCAATCCCATACCTGTTCCATACCCGTGAAAAAAATAAAAATTAATCACATACCCGGTCCCAGCCCCATACCCGTCCAAATGTCTCAGGTTTCGGGTATTCTCATCGGGTTCAGGTTTGATTGTCATTAGGGCTGTTCACGAGCCGAGCCAGGGAAAGCTCGAACTTGGATCAAATTTAAACCAAGCCAGCTCGGCTCGGTTTTAAAACCGAGCTAAAAATCTAAGCTCGAGCTCAAACTTGGCTCGGGTCGGCTTGTTTTGGCTTGGTTTTAATTTCATAAGCACAATTAAAAAAATCAAATGCAAAATAAATTTAACATACTACATAACTCATAACCGATTTATATTAGTTTTCACAAAATATAAATAAATTTAAAGAAAACTCTATGATCATTTGTTGTGGTTTGGTTTAATTAGAGAGTGAACTCTATGATCATTTGTATAATTATGGTTTGTGATTTGGTTTAAGTTTTTTATTTGATTTGGTTTAAGATAAGGTTTGATTTGGTTTAATTACAGACTATTTTTGCAGTCTGCAGATGTTAAAAAACAAACAGTCTTCCTCTTCCAGACTGTAAAAGTTTGATCCACATCTTCTCCTGCAGATGTGGCCCGCATACTGCAGACAACCTAACTCTATGTTAAAATAAATTTGGTGTAGATACCACAAAATAAACTACTTACAAATTTGTGGCTTTTAGGTCATGGGATGAATGATTGAGCTCAATGCCTTTTAGGTAATATGTTCGATATCGACCTTAAGAGTTTTATCACATTTGTGGCCTTTCTCCGAAATAAGGTGAAACATGGTGGTATATTTGGTGTACGAGTTGTCCTTAAGAACGTGTCAGACAATCGACTTTAACCGTTAAAAAAAGATATCCTAAAATAAACTACTTACAAATATTAAAAGCTAAATATGTGATTAAATTTGAGGCATTTTTTTGTTATTTATAACCATGTGTCCGGTTTTTACATATTAAACAGGTATAACTCCGAAGCTTTTGCAATATCTTAAAATATTGTAACCAACAATCAAAGTAAAAAACAACATAATCTTATTCTAATGAATAATATAGTGTCCTGTTTTGACTTACTGTACTTGATAATGAACCGAATTAGAGCTAACAATAATTCTGGTTAGTTGAAAACCGTTTGCTATTTTTGTGATAATACTATAAGTCTATAACAGCACCAAGAAGAAGAAAGCTTCGTCAATCTAGAAAAAATAGTATGCTTTTTAAACATGACGAGAATGAAGAAATATTTGGTTAAAATTAAGAATAAAACGAACATGAAGGGGATATATTATATGTACAATTAGATTTTTATTTATTTACAAGTGGACTTTTCATGTGATATGACGAGAATTTTATACAGGAATAAAACAAAAAATATTGTTTCATTAAAAAGCGAATTTTAGACAGATTTTAAATATGTATCTGGTGAATCTGATGAACAGTAAGACACTTGGTGAAAATATATAAAAAATAGTATGTCGTAATGATATATTCAGTATTCCGGAAAACATTATATATCAAAAAATACAAAAAGCCAAATTATATTTACAATAAAAAATATAAATATATTATACTATCTTTGATCCAGTTTGGTTTTAAATAAAAATTATAATTTAAAATAAATCAGAATAAATTAAACAAGTTGTTTAAAATTTAATAATTTATTTTAAAAAATAATAAAAAATCACCAAATGAACCTAGCGGATTGGAGCAAAATCATAATTTTGACAGAAATTATAACTCGGTTACAAAAAACGGTGAAATAATATATATTGTAATATGACTCATGAAACGCATCTTCTCTTGTTAATCAATGATCTTATAATATGAGAAATGTTTGGCGGGAAGTTCGTTTATGATCGTTTGTTTAATAGATGAACGAACACGAACAAGAAAATTACGTCCGTTTAGTTAAACAAACGAACATAAACAGATGCTGTGTTTGTTCATTTATATTCGTGAACATTCGATAATGTATTCGTTAAAGTTCGTTTGTGTTTATTCATTTAAAAGTAATGTTTGAGATAATTATGTTAAGTACTTATATATATTTGATGAATATTATATAATGTTTGTGATTTTAATTATAAAATCAATATATGATGTTTTGTATTTTTTAATTTAAAAAAAATCATTTTATGTTCGTTAATGTTCATGAATATTTATATGCGTTCGCTTGCTTTTGTTTGCGTTTATTTATGTTCGTAAACGGTTTATGAATTGATTCATTTCCTTAATGAACGAACAAAAGCAAGAAATCTTGTTCGGTAAACGTTCAATTCATGAACAATTTATAAACAAGTTATTTTCTTAATGCAGGAACACGAAAAAGGCCTCATTCGTGTTAGTTCGATTCGTTTACAGCCCTAGTAATCACACAATTGACATGTGTAAAAGATAATTAAGATACTTAAATTGATAAATAAAAAACAAATTTATCATTTTAATCTCTTTAAAATTAATGTAAAAAGATAAATTTATTTTCGTCAAATATATTATAATATAATGTAAATACACAAACAAAATGATTAGAACGTTAAGAAAAATTTAGTGTAGATACCACAAAAATAAACTACTTACAAATATTAAAAACAAAAAGTATGATTAGATTGGAGGGCAAATACCATAAAAACCGACATAATTTTAATTTTTCTTACAAAAGCCCTTTCATAATTTGTTGCATGTAAAAACCCAACATAATTTCTGTTTTATCAATATTTTTCAACAATCTTTGCACAAAAAACAAACGTACTTTTTATTTTTTCACATAAAAGTCTATCAACATAGTTGCTTACATAACTTAAAAGATCTATAACTTAAATGAGTTGAGGGTTTCTTATGTAAAAAAACAGAAAACATGTTGATTTTTTATATGCAAAAATAATTAAAAGACTTTTAGGAGACAAAACAAAAGATATGTTGGATTTTTACATGTAAAAAATTATAGAGTGACTTTTATAAGAAAAACTAAAATTATATTGGTTTTTTATGGTATTTGTTCTAGATTTGAATGGAATTTTTATTTATAACCTTGTTTGCAGTTTTTACATATTAATTGTATATTAAAAAGTAAAAGTGTGATTAGATTTGAGTGACAATTCTTTATTTATAACCATATGTCCAGTTTTTACATATTAAAAGTAAGCAACTCCACAGCTGTTTCGAATAGTTTAAAAAATTTAACCAACAATCAAACAAAAATAAAAACAACACAAAGTGTATCGTTCTTAATTAATGAATAATAGAGATCGTGTCCCTGTTTTGACTTGCTGTATTTGATAACGGACCGTCCAAGATTAGAGTAGTTCAACAATCGTTTGTTATTTATGTGATAACATACTATAATAGCACTAAGAAGAAAAAAGCTTCATCGTTCTAGAATAATTTAGTAAATATTTATATTATACTAATATACTAATTAGCAATCATTCTATGCATGATGATGCTGGAGTGGTTTTTCTTAAAAAATTTGGAATTTTCATTTTTAACTCAAAGTTTTTAATTTTTTGCAATATAACTTCTTACATTTGACTTTCTTTTTACTTTTAACCCAAAAATCTGCATCTTTTGCAATATAATCTCATAACTTTTATATTTTTATTTTGTTCCTCTATACTTTTTATATTTCGCAAAATTTCATTATACGTTTCGTTTTATGTTTTGCAAGTTAACACGACACAACATGCATGTGTGGTTTAACATTTTTACATTTCGCTTTACATTTCATTCTAATTTGATGAGTTAACACGGCACAATGTACGTGTGTGGTTCAATATTTTTACGTGTATTTTTTTCCTTTTGACGGGTTCGTCACAACGTTCGGATCTTAGATCGGTTTAGTTATATTATTATATGTTTTACGTTTTGGTCTAAGTTATGCCTATTAACACACCACAAATTCAGTATTGGTGGTTGTTAGTAGTGGTGTGACATTAGTGTTATTGACACGGTTTTACGCTCCCTCTGCAACGCAGAGAGCCTAATTCTAGTTTTAACTAATGACCAGAATGTAAGAAGTATTTGGTTAAATACGTAGGAGAGGAAAGTTGAATTTTATTAATTCAAATCATAACTCATTGACTGATAATAACTTATATTAACAATTGATTATTGTGTCAAATATGTCAGCTCATTGTATCTTATACGTTTATTATATCAAATATCAGTTAATTGTGTCAAATATTTTACATCCCTTGTTATATGTATTAATCATATTGTTTTACATTTTAGATCATTTTGTGTTATTTTTGTCATTGTTTCTATACAATGATATATTTTCTCCAATATCTTTATCAAAACTCATATTGTTGAAAATAATACAATGTGTTATTTTTATCTTTATTTTTTATACATTATATAAACTTGTTAATCTATCATTGTGTTTTATAATTATAAGTACATAATAATATTATTTCACCAATGTATTTTTTAAAACTCATAGTATTTAAGATAACACAATAACGATCAAACACAATGAGACATTGTGTTATTTAGTCATCTTTTTTAATATATTAGTTTAGTTAGTTGTTAATTTATTATTATATTTTACATATTAGAGATACACAATAATGTTATTTCATCATTATATAGTTTTAAAACCCATCATTTTAAAATAATACAATAGTATTTAGAAAAACAAAATAACTAACAAAAAGTCACAATGAACTATATAAAAGACAAAATAACAAGATATGAGCTTAAAAATATAAAAAACTTATTATCTTTTTATATAACACTTGTTTTTGGGGTGAAATTTTTATAAAAAAGTAATGTCGTACATGAAAATTCTAAACATTAAAAAAATGGGGGAACTTGCAAAACGTCAATAAAAGTAACTATTCATAAAATACTCATCTAACAAACTTTTTCTTACTATTTAATCTCAACCATTAATCAAGAAGATTGATGATTAATATTATTTATTACACTTTTTAATTTTATTAGATTTTATATTTAAACATTTCCATAACAATTAACCAATGATACTTTTAATTTTCATTTTTATTGTCAATAGCAATCGCAATATCATTATTATCATATATTTTCAACCTTGATTTATATTTATTTTCCATTTCATTCTGCTCTTTTTTTTATTTTGTTTAAAATCATTATTACCAGCGAGTACAAGTAAAATCAAATGTACGAAAATCCATTTAAAGTGCATTGCAAAGGAAATCAAGTTAATGACTAGAGTTGTGACAACTCATCCAAAACTCACACGATTTCGATTTCCTTGTGCCAATGCAGTAGACCAGTGATGGAACACTCACCATGTAACGCAATTTTCGGGACGAAAATTCCTTCAACATGGGGATAACGTGACATCCGGTAATTTTCCGTTACCAAACTCCGTTTGTTCCGTTAAGTCTTGCATACACGTGTCGAGCACACACACTAGTTGTCGTTGAACGTTGGTGACTTAACAATAATCAGTAATGTTAAATTGATGATAATTAAGTTAACAATGTGATTATTAAGTTATGCTTATGTGATTTGAATGTTAACTGTAATTTTATCGCGTAACGTGAAAACGTGCATATTTATTTCGTGTGTTTTGTGATAAATGGGAATTATGCATGATTGTTATTTGTGATTAATAATAATTGTGTTTAGTAGTTAAAAACTATTTAAAAACTATTCAAAAAGCTTAATTTTTATAAAATACAAATTATAAGGGTTAAAAGGGTAATTATGGATTATTTAATAAAATAAAAATCAAAACTCCAACCCTAATCCCACCCATCGGCCGCGACTTGCATCCTCTCTCCCTCTCCTCTTCGAATTCAGCCCAAGAACAAGTAATCATCTTCGAATTTGATCGATTACAAGGCATACAACAAGTTAGAATCATCAATTGCAAGCCATTACACGTTTAAAGGTTAGATTTTTGTATGTTTTTGATGAGTCTTCATGTTGGCCGAATGTTTCATGCTAAAACTGCAAATTGGTGGTTGATTGATGCCTAATTGTTGATGTTAATGTATTTGTTAGATAGATTACATGTTAATTAACGTCAAGTATGCAATAAAGGTTGGATTTTTACAAGTTTTTATGGAAATTACATTAGGGCCGAAACCCTAATTCAAAACTTGCAATTGTGGATCGATTTGTTGATGTTGGTTAGTGTTATGATGTTAGTTGGATTGTATATATGCTAGTTAACGTCGATTATGCAAGAAAGCTATGATTTTGATACATTGTTCATAGGTTACTAATAATAGTAACTTTATTTTGCATGAATTGATGATTGGTTGATGTATGAATGTTATGGATGTGTTTGTAATGATGTTTAGATGCTAGATGGTTGATATGAATGTTAGAAACCTTGGATTGAATGTTGTAGTTCATACCTTGCCAAAAGTGGAAACTTTTGGGTATGAAAGTTGATGTAACATGATGGTTAGATGTTGTTGATCATGTTTAGTTATTGTCATGAGCTTGAATTGATATGCAATTGGTAAATTCATGAATGTAATGTGAGTTTGATGAATTTGGGATGAACTTTCCCAAAAGGGAAACTTTAATTGTGTAAATCCTTGAATTGGATGATTTGAGCATGTTTGGGATATTAGGACCATGCTAGTGTGTTCATGGATGATTTCTACGGTAACTAAATGTGTTGTTTGTGTTGTATGAATGTTTAGTTGGATAGTTATCTGATTTGGCCTGTTTGTGGGAATTCATGGTAATGGGTCATATGGGTATGTTAGGACTATTGTTGGGTTGTATGTTGATCATGTATGACATGCTGTTGTGTTAGTATTAACGAGTTATCACCTATAATGTCACCAACGGGTCAAACGGGTCAACTGGGTCAAATGTGTCTTGTCTTTCTTAAACCTTGAGTTCTTTGGTTTGTAGAGCACTTAGGGTTTCATGTTGATTTTGTGTACACGTGCTTATGTACTCTTGTATTCTAGGTGACCTTTGAAGGTTGTCTTTCCTTCTTTCTTTCAAGTTAAGCTCTAAGTTAATTCTTGCGCGTATCAGGTGAGTTCTTGCCCCACTTATTTTACATAATCTCTTTTGGGGGAGATAGCATACTGTTGATCATAAACGCTTTTATATATGAGTGTGTATAATATTGATATAGTGTTGTTTACCATGGAAAGTCCTCACACTTTCGGATTGTTAATATTGAATAGCGGGGAAATCTTGGGTAGTACTACTGGGTCTGACGAGTCCCACCTGTGCGACTCGAGGTCAAACGGGTGCAATTTTGTCCTAACACATATTTGTCACGACACGGTAAGTCGTGACGGGAGGCAACAAACGTAACACAGTCAGCTTCGATCGCGAAATCACTATGATTAATATTTTTATGTTAATAGACTAGCTATCTATTGCAATACACTACTTATGCTCTGGAAACTATTGATTGGTTTATATTTTAACGCAAACTCTTGAACTCACCAACCATGTGTTGACTTGTTTAGTATGCTATTCTCAGTTTAAGGTTGCCAGTTGCCTAGGAGCACGCACAACAGCATCGTTGAGTTGTCTACATTGTTTGTTTACACATTTGGGTTTATTTTCCTATTAAACATTTGTGTTTGGGGCGCGTATGTTTTGCGCATTCCCTTTACATACTACTTGTTTTGGGTTTTCTGTTTTAAAAACGCTTCCGCAGTATTTTAAACGTTAACTCTGGTTTTGTTTATTCATCATATAGAGTCGTTCTTGGTAACTAATGACTGAGATCCTGGTATGTCACGCGCCTCGCGGTAAAACCCCGCTCGCGGATTTTGAGGGTGTGACAGATTGGTATCAGAGCCATTGGTTATAGGGAACTAGGTTGCATACACACACTAGACTATAACCGCACAGTTGTTAGTTACTCATCGTTTACTCTCCTTACTGTATACTCATTGGCATACGCAACACGTACTTCGCAGCATGGCATCGTCGTTGATCGATGTCGAAGTATCAATCAAATAAGATGTTAAAATGTGTGTTCCTATTCACCTTAACTAGTTAGGGTAAGTAGGGTTGTCGATCCTCAATCTCAATATCGCCATAGTGCCCAATACGCTTGATCACATACGGTCCCGTCCACTTACTTTTAAGCTTACCTGGAAAAAATTTCAAACGTGAGTTAAATAGCCAAACTTTTTGACCTACCTCAAATGTCTTTCTTTGCAATTTAGCATCGTGAACTCTCTTCATCCGTGCCTTATATGAGCTAGCGGTCGCATATGCTTCATTTCGTAACTCCTCCAATTCAACAAGACTTAATTTTCGTTGTTTACCTGCAACATCATAATCCACATTAACCTCTTTAACCGCCCATAGAGCACGATGAACCAATTCAACTGGTAAATGGCATCCCTTGCCATACACCAATCGATAAGGTGTAGTACCAATAGGTGTTTTGTATGCAGTACGATACGCCCATAATGCATTATTAAGTTTTGTGGACCAATCCTTACGGTCGGTACGTACTGTTTTTGTAAAATCTCTTTAATTTGCCTATTTGATACTTCCACTTGCCCACTAGTTTGTGGATGGTACGGTGTTGCAACCCGATGATCTACCCCATATTGTTTAAGGAGTTTTCGAAAATTAAAGTTTTTAAAATGAGATCCCCCATCACTTATGATCACACGGGGAACACCAAACCGAGAAAATATGTTGCTTTGAACAAACTTACAAACAACACTATGGTCATTGGTTTTGGTGGCAATCGCTTCTATCCATTTAGATACATAATCGACTGCCACAAGAATATATGAATTACCAAACGAATTTGGGAATGGGCCCATGAAGTCAATTCCCCAGACATCAAAGATGTCAACAACTAGAATTGGCTGCATGGGCATCTCATTCCTTTTTGAAATGCTACCAATCTTTTGGCAATTTACACAATTCTTAGCGAATGCATATGCATCCCGAAATATAGTTGGCCAAAATAACCCAGCACATAAAACTTTATATCCTGTTTTCTGGCCACTAAAATGACCCCCGCATGCAGAAGCGTGTACATGTCCCAAGACGTCTTTAATTTCAGAATCTGGAATACACCGCCTGATAACTTGATCAGGTCCAACTTTAAAAAGATCTGGGTCATCCCAGATATATTGTTTAACTTGTGCCAAGAATTTTTGTCGCTTCCATTTTTGCCAATGTTCTGGAATAACACCTGCAGCATAATAATTAACAATATCAGCAAACCAAGGTAACTCAGAAACTGTAAATAAATACTCATCCGGGAATGTCTCATTAATTTCCAAGGTGTTATCTATATCATTGTTGATAATCCTGATAGATGATCAGCCACCACATTCTCACTACCCTTCTTGTCTCGAATTTCTAAGTTAAACTCTTGCAACAATAAAATCCATCTGATCAATCTTGGTTTAGCATCCTTCTTCTCCATCAAATAGCGTACGGCACTGTGATCCGAATAGATAATGACCTTGCTCCCCCAAATATAAGACCTAAACTTATCAAGAGCATATACAACTGCAAGCAACTCTTTTTCAGTGGTAGTATAATTCAATTGAGTACCATCTAGAGTTTTACTAGCATAATAAATTGCCACGGGTTTCTTGTCTACCCGTTGCCCCAACACGGCCCCAATTGCAAAGTCACTAGCATCACACATTATTTCAAAAGGTATTGACCAATTCGGTGCTTGCAATATTGGGGCTTCAACCAATTTCTGTTTTAACATAGTAAAAGCTTTAAGACATGCGTCATCAAATACAAAAGGCACATCTTTCAAAAGTAAGTTGCATAATGGTTTTGTAATTGTACTGAATCCTTTTATGAATCGTCTGTAGAAACCGGCGTGTCCTAAGAATGACCTAATGCCTTTTACATTCGTGGGAGGGGGTAGGGTCGATATAATCTTAATTTTAGCATGATCAACCTCAATGCCACGTTTTGACACTACATGACCTAAGACAATCCCTTCTTGAACCATAAAATGACTCTTTTCCCAACTCAACACTAAATTTGTTTCAACACATCTTTTTAAAACCTTTGTTAATTGAATTAAACAACTTTCAAAAGATGAACCAAAATTGAAAAGTCATCCATAAAGATTTCCAAAGACTCCCCAATCATATCCGAAAAGATACTCATCATGCACCTTTGAAAGGTGGCTGGGGCATTACAAAGTCCAAATGGCATTCGCCTAAATGCGAAGGTACCATATGGGCAAGTAAAGGTAGTCTTTTGTTGATCATCAGGGTGAATTGCAATCTGATTATATCCTGAATACCCATCCAAAAAACAATAAAATTTCTGACCTGATAACTTCTCAATGATTTGGTCAATGAACGGAAGTGGAAAATGATCTTTGGATGTAGCTGCGTTTAACTTTCTATAATCAATGCAGACTCGCCACCCAGTGACGGGTCGAGTGGCAATGTGTTCACCATCCTCGCCTCTAACAATCTGAATGCCTGATTTTTTAGGCACAGTTTGGGTAGGGCTTACCCATGTGCTATCAGAAATTGGATACACGATCCTGGCATCCAACCACTTGAGAACTTCTTTCTTCACTACTTCGCGCATGTTGGGATTAAGCCTTCTCTGAGTGTCTCTAACAGGTTTTGTACCTGCATCAGTGATGATTTTATGCATGACAATAGATGGACTGATACCTTTGAGATCCGCAATTGTCCATCCTATTGCTGCTTTATGCTCCTTTAACACATTCAGTAACATTTCTTCTTGATCACTTTCCAAATTGGATGCAATGATAACTGGAAGGGTGTGATTGTCTCCCAAAAATATATTTTAAGTGTTTGGGAAGCTCTTTCAATTCTACTTTTGGTGGAATTTCCAGTGATGGCTTTAACTGAGAATCAATGTGCTCAGGTAGAGACTCCACCTGATGGGTCCATGGTGGTCTTCCTTCATGTATGGCAGACACTTCAAGTTTCTTTTCTTCTTCCTCCAACTCATATGCATGATCAATACCTAACCTGTCACAAATAACACACGTCTCCTCGATGTGTCCCTCATTTTTATAAGGTTCACACCCGTCAATAATATCCGCCATACAGCATTCATTATTAACAGAGGAGTTAGTTACTTTGTCATACACATTGACACTTAATTTACGATTACCAAAAGTCATGTCAACTGTTCCATCTCGACAGTTAATTTGTGCATTAGCAGTTGCTAAAAATGGTCTACCAAGTATGACATTAGATTGTTTAGTTTTGTCAAGTGAAGCATAATCAAGAACTAAGAAATCGACCGGATAGTAGAAGTCATCCACCTTGACAATGACATCAGTTACTATGCCACGCGGGAGTTTCATTGTGAGATCGGCCAACACTACCGTGGTATTGGCTTTTTGCAAGGGACCAAAGTCATATTGGTCATATAAACTCCCAGGTAGGATACTAACACTAGCCCCAAGATCGAGTAGCGCCCTAGCAACTTTAAATTCACCAACTTGAATAGAAATAATAGGCGCTCCTGGATCCCTAAGCTTAGGTGGAAGATCACCTGACAAGATGGCACTTACATTTGCTGGGACATCAAGCTTCTTAGGAAACTTGTGAGTTCGTTTTTGAGTGCACATATCTTTCAGGTATTTGGCATAAGCAGGAACTTGTTTTATTGCATCTAAAAGAGGTAAATTCACTTTAACTTGTTTAAAAATTTCCCACATCTCATCTTGTTGTGGACCTCTTTTATTTACTATCTTTTTCGGTTCAATTAAAGCTGAAGGGTAAGGAATGACATTGTTCTCCAATGCCTTATCCTTATTTTTATCTACATTATCTTTTAAAACCGGTTTGGTTACCTCTTGAAATGTTACCTTTTTCGTTGATTTTGTTAAAACAGGTTCCTGTTCATCTTCACTATCACTATTGACATCTTCCACCACCCCCTCTACGAATGGTGGTGGAGAACCAACCTTGTTATCATAAACTTTACCATTACGAAGGGTACTTACCTGATTGATTTGCACATTTCTGACATTCTTTGTGGAAGTTCCCTGATGTTGAGGATTGATTGTGGTGTCACTTGGCAGCTTCCCAGGGTTTCTTTTGATTTGAGCCACATCTTCTGCTAGTTGACCTACTTGTTTGTTTAATGCTTCGTAAGCCTTATCTCTGATTTCATTTTCCCTTTTATTCTCTTGCATATTTTCCTTCATCATATTCATCAAAGCATCCAACTTTGCATTTGTAGATTCTTCACCCCCAACTACTCCAGTTTGAGAATTATGTTGATGGTTTCGTGATGAACTTCCTTGTTGGCCCCCGTGGTTGTAACTCCCTTGATTGTTTCCTTGAGCATACGAAGTTCTTTGATAACCACTTGGATTGTAATTCCCATGTGCTCGGTTAGGGTATGTGGGAACACCTTGGTTATTACCTTGAAAGTTAGGATTCATTTGGCTTGAAGCATTCCCATACTTAAAATTAGGATGGTTTCTTAGTCCGGGATGATAAGTATTGGAATTCATATCGAATTGCTTTCTATCTCCGTAAACTTGATTAACTTCCTCTTTTCTTTCTATCACTAACTGACACGCATCAACATTATGACCTAACTCACCACATTCTTCACACACATCGTATCCTACAGTTGCAACCTCCTTTGTACCCGTTCGCCCTAACCTTGCCAATTGTCTTTCCAATGCTGCAATCCGCTCCTTAGTCTCATAGTCAACCGTGGCTGATCGTACCGAATTAGGTTTAGATCGTCTATTGGCAGAGGCTTGCGCCTTGGAGTTTCTACACATTCTTTCTAAAAATTCCCAGTCGGCATCTTCATGATTGGAAAGGAATGTGCCATTGCTTGTAGAATACAAATATTTTCTTTCCTCAGTCGTCAATCCATCCGAGAAAGCCTTTATCAACTCCCAACGTTCAATTCCATGGTGTGGACACATGCGAATAAGTTCCTTAAACCTCGTGAATGCTTCATGAAATTGTTCCCCTGCTTGTTGTTGGAAAGATCGAATAGCCTCTCTTGCGTCACTGGTCTTACCCATAGAGTAATATTCATCTAAAAATATTTGTTGCATTTCTTGCCATGTGTGAATACTATTGTCAGGCAAGGTAAGGAACCATTGCTTAGCTCTGTCTTTCAAAGTGAATTGGAACAATCGCAACCTCACTTCATCTTGTGTGAAGTGATTCCCACCAATAGTGCTACATATTGCATCAAATTCAGCAAGATGCACATATGGTTCTTCTGTTGCAGTACCTCTAAATGCAGGAAGAATAGTGAGATAATGAGGGCGTACATCAAAAGCTCTTCCTCTACGATTTGGAGGTGCGATGGGATTTGGATTTTCAGAAATAGCCGGTCTAAAATGGCTATCCACACCTTGTACTTGAGCTCTTTGAAGTCTTCTTGGCTGATTGACATTATTATTAACCCTACCCCTTTGTTGGTTGATAGGTGGTGCATCCCACCCATGTTGATCATTCCTCCAATTGTTATTTCCGTTTTGTCCATCACCTCCACCAAAATTCCATTCCAAGCATCATAATTTGCACCGTTATAGGGTTCTTCATTGTTATCCCATTCATCTTCATAATTCTCATCACCCGTGTGAACACTATGCATGCTTACATGATCAAAGTCGTCTCCTTGATTGAGGTTATTTTGA
This sequence comes from Flaveria sonorensis, assembly GCA_025506505.1. Lineage (NCBI taxonomy): Eukaryota > Viridiplantae > Streptophyta > Magnoliopsida > Asterales > Asteraceae > Flaveria > Flaveria sonorensis. Next base: position 28,364 of record JACCIY010000822.1, read on the forward strand.
TTCATATTATTGTTGGGAGGTGGTTGGTTTAGGTTGTTGTTGTGGTTGTTATTTGGTGGTGGGGGTGATTTGGGTTTTGGTGTTGGTTATTGGGAGGAGGGTTTGGATTTTGAGGTGGTTGGTTGTTTGGATTATCCATGTGAGTTGAATCAGACAAACTATCAGCTGCTTGTTCGATAGCTTGTGAAATTGATGTAGTTGGTAACCCTGATCGATGCAAAACACGATTATACCTTGCTGATCTTTCTATCTCTGGATCAAACACTAGCGGTGATTTCTGCCCGAATATCGAGTATGCATACAATCTGTCACCTGCACACTTAAACTACCAAGCGTAACACGAAAATAAAAACAATTAAATAAAACAAGTAACAAAAAAGATTTTTTTTTTTTTTTGAAACAAATAAAATAACAAAACACCAAGCGCACCGATTCCCCGGCAACGGCGCCAAAATTTGATCGATGTCGAAGTATCAATCAAATAAGATGTTAAAATGTGTGTTCCTATTCACCTTAAACTAGTTAGGGTAAGTAGGGTTGTCGATCCTCGTGGAATTAGTGGTCGGTGTATTGTACTTTAATTTATGAAATACTAATTAATTAATTAACAAATTACTTAACTATTGCCTCTTGGCTGTGAAAATTGGATTTTTGGAATAATTAATAAATAAACTAAGAAAACAACTTGGAAAGAATCAAACTTGATTAAGAAACGATTATAAGAGAAAGTAATCCACTTCGGTTCTAGGTTTGGTTTTCAGCAATTGTTTAGTTTAACTTCAAGGAAAATCCTTAATAGGGATTCTGTACGTGCTATTTAAGTTTATATCGATAATCAGGACTTAATGGGTCTTGATACACAATACCAATTCAATTAGAAACCAAAACTTGCAATCATATAATTTCCGGAAGATTAAATGATATTCAACTAAAGTTTACCAACGTCGTTGTTTAAATAATCAAAACACAAGTTAAACTCATAAAGAACTTAACGGTTCTAAAGTTTAATCCCAACAAAGTTAAACAAAAACAAAACCTAATCACACAAAACCTAATACCCGAAGTCGATCACGAGAGGATTAGCCGCTCATCGTTCTTGAATGATCTTCAAAACCGTTGTTGATTTGCATTCCGGATGATTGAATCTTGTTTTTGTGGGTTGGAATGGTGAAAAATCGATCCCAGAACTTCCAAAGTACGTCTTTTTTCGTCTTAGGTCGAATGGGAATCAAGTGGTGGCTGAAAAATAATAAAACGCGATTTTATAGGTTTTCAAAAATTGTCCTGGCGTAGCCTACGCCAGCCAGCGTAGCCTACGCTGGGACCCTTTCTGCTGATTTTTTTCTTGAGCTGGCGTAGCCTACGGTGGCTACAGTAGGCTACGGTGGAAGCCTTTCTGCTGCACTTTGAAACTTTGTTTCTTGACCCCTTCCAATGCCTTGTTTCACCATGTAAGCTTCCAACTTTATTATTTTACCTACAAAATCACTTCCAACTCATAGTTAACTTATTCAACTTAATCACATGCATATAAATGAATAATTAAACGTAATATTTAACGTTTAAACACTTAAAATCTCATTCCAACGCACAACATCATCATTCCAACGCACACACTCATCGTCCAGAAACTTGGCAAGAGACCTGCACGATCTGATTCACCTCCTACTTCCCCGTACGGATAGGGGATTTAACTGGCCACGACATCCTTATCCTCCTAGCGATAGACTGGGATCAGCCTTCTACCTCCTGAGCTCGATCCTCCGCGTAATTGGGATTTCTACCCCACTTACATAAACGTATGGCTTATAGAGAACGCGTACCACCTGTAGCACCTACACGACCTAGGACTAGGTCATCAACCGCCTCTACTTTGCCTACACTTCCTACTTTGAGCATTCCTCTGGAGCAGGCATTTGCAGCCCTAGTAGCCACACTGGACACAGAGCACAGCGGATTAGAGGACTCACTGATGAGAACTCTGCATTACGATCTGAGATGCTCAGCTGCGTTACCAGGTAATACGCTTCAGGAGCGACTTTCGATGGCCATTGGTGGACATCATACGCTGGCAGGCAACGTGGTAACACTTAGTGAGAGCATGGACGCACAAGATCACCATAACATAGTGATCGATGATAGGTTTGCTGATTTAGAGGCACAGCTAGCAGCACTTCAATTGCTGAAGCCCCTGCACCTTTAGTGGATCCTGATGAGGAAGACCCGGAAGAGGACCACCACCATGCACTACAAGTCTTTCATGGACTGTAAACCTCATACCTACAGCAGGACGGAAGGAGCTGTAGGCTTGTAAGGTGGTTGAGAAGACAGAGTCTGTCTTTGCGAAATGCAACTGCCCGCCTGCTGATCAGGTGAAGTATGCCACCGGGACATTGGAAGGCGCAGCACTTTCCTGGTGGAATGCCCAGGTACAAATGCTGGGTCAAGCCATGGCCAATGAACTACCTTGGGATGATTCAAAGAAATCATGACTGAAGAATACTGCCCCCGGAATGAAGTGCAGAAACTGAGATTGAGTTCTGGCAACTCAAAAGCAAGGCTCAGAATTGAAGCCTACACGACTCGTACTCATGAGTTAGCCACTTTATGCCCAGGGATGGTGAATGAAATGCACAGAGGGTGGAGCATTATATACGGGATTGGTGCCTGAAATTCAAAGTATGGTAACTGCCTCTAACTCCCTCTACCCCACTACTAACAGCAAGCTATCCAAACAGCCCACAGGCTGACTGACCAGGCATTTGAGCAAGGTCGGTTACCTAAACGGGGTGCGTGGCAAGCGTGCCCGACAGAAACGCAAGTGGGATGGTTCAAGCAACAAGGGATCGTCATCCAGTAGCCAATCTCAACCTCAACAACAGCAGCAAAGTCAGCACAACAACGGAGTTTGATAACAACCGAAGCTTCAACCAGGCGACTCACTCAAATCAAGGACCCGGCGGGTATGGTGGAAGACTGCCGAAGTGCAACCGGTGTAACTACCACCATGTGGGTCGGTGTTAACTTCAAGTGTCAACGTTGTGGGAAGATTGGTCCGCAGCAAAAGACTGTCGGGGTGAACTGATGAAGAAGCCTCAACAATCACAAGACACTCCGAAAGGTTGTTTTGAGTGCGGAAAAGAAGGCCATTACAAACGCAACTGTCCCCAGCTTAAGAGGAATGGTAATGGTAACAACAACAAGGGAACAACAACAATAATAACAATGGCAACAACAATAACAACAACAATGGTAATGGCAACAACAATGGTGGAAACAATAATGGAGCCAAAGGAAGAGCCTTCGTCATTGGCTCAGGTGAGGCTCTAAACGATCCTACAACAGTAACTGGTAAATTTTCGGTTAATGGTTGTTTTGCTACTGTATTATTCGATACCGGAGCCGATAGAAGTTTCGTGTCCACTAGGTTCTGTAGTCTTTTAAGTGATATGCCCTCAGCCTTAGAATCTAAATACACCGTGGAGTTAGCTAACGGCACACAGATTCACGTAACGCATTCTTAGAGACTGCAAGATAGAGCTTGCTGGTCATACATTCCATAGATCTCATGCCTGTTACGTTAGGAAGCTTTGATGTGGTAGTAGGCATGGATTGGCTTTCCGATAAACAAGCAGAAGTCATATGCCACGAGAAGATCATACGGATTCCCATTGGTGAAGAAGTCCTTACGGTCAGAGGTGATAGGAGTGGTGCGGTGATAGGCATCATCTCGTTTATGAAAGCACAAAAGTTGTTACGAAAGGGTCGACTAGCCATATTAGCACTCGTCACAGATAACAGACTGAGGAAAAGAAGATAGAGGATATTCCCGTAGTTCGTGAGTTTCCTGAGGTGTTTCCGGAAGACCTGCCTGGATTACCGCCTCATCGTCAAGTTGAATTCCAGATTGAGTTGACTCCAGGAGCCGCTCCAATTGCGAGAGCACCGTACCGGTTAGCTCCGAACGAACTGCAGGAATTATCCGCCCAACTACAAGAGTTGTTGGATAAAGGTTTATCCGACCGAGTTCGTCGCCCTGGGGAGCGCCAGTTCTATTTGTGAAGAAGAAGGATGGTACATTTCGAATGTGCATTGACTATAGGGAACTGAACAAGGTTACTATCCCGTACCTCGTATCGATGATTTGTTTGATCAACTGCAAGGATCAAGCTATTACTCTAAGATTGATCTGAGGTCTGGGTATCATCAGCTGAGAGTTCGAGAAGAGGACATCTCGAAGACTGCTTTCCGTACACGATATGGTCACTATGAATTTTTGGTCATGCCATTTGGGTTGACGAATGCACCAGCAGTATTCATGGACCTCATGAATCGCGTGTGCAAACCCTATCTTGATCAGTTTGTTATCGTCTTTATTGATGACATACTGATATACTCAAGGACCGAGGAAGAACATGAGAAGCACTTACGTTTAATCTTGGAATTACTTAGAGAGGAACAACTGTACGCAAAGTTTTCTAAGTGTGATTTCTGGATACGTGAGGTACAATTCTTGGGTCATATGTCAACGAGAAGGGAATACATGTTGATCCTGCTAAGATTGAAGCGATAAAGAATTGGTCTGTTCCTAAGACACCAAGTGAGATACGACAATTCCTTGGATTAGCGGATATTATCGACGATTCATTGAAGGATTCTCTAAGATTGCACAACCTCTCACAGCCTTGACTCACAAGGGAACGACGTACAAATGGGGTGAGAGTCAGGAATCTGCTTTTCAGTTGCTGAAACATAAATTGTGTAGCGCACCAATATTAGCGTTACCGGATGGTAGTGATGATTTCGTAGTCTATTGTGACGCTCTATTCAAGGACTTGGATGTGTCCTGATGCAGCGGATAAAGTGATAGCTTACGCCTCTAGACAATTGAAGATTCATGAGAAGAACTATACCACCCATGACTTGGAACTGGGTGCGGTAGTTTTTGCCTTAAAGATCTGGAGACATTACTTGTACGGTACCAAATGCACCATCTACACCGATCACAAGAGTCTTCAGCATATCTTTGAGCAAAAGGAGTTGAACATGAGGCAAAGACGCTGGGTGGAATTGTTAAACGACTATGATTGTGCTATTAAGTACCACCCAGGGAAAGCAATGTAGTTGCTGATGCGCTGAGTAGAAAAGAGACTGCTAAACCTCGACGTGTGCGAGCTCTGCAACTAACGATTAGTACGCAATTACCTGAACAAATCCGAGAGGCTCAACACAGCTTGAAAGCAGAAAACATTGGGTCTGAATCGTTAAGGGGTATGAAAAACAATTGGAAGTAAAAGCGGATGGAATTCGTTACTTCATGGATAGACTATGGGTACCTCTACACGGAAATCTGAGAGACTTGGTGATGAGTGAGGCTCACAAGTCCAAGTATTCTATACATCCTGGATCTGACAAGATGTACCACGATTTGAAGGCGCACTATTGGTGGCCTAACATGAAAGCAGATGTAGCTACTTATGTGAGTAAGTGTCTGACCTGCTCGAAGGTTAAAGTGGAGTATCAGAAACCATCTGGACTATACAACAACCCGAGATCCCTATGTGGAAGTGGGATCAATATCAATGGATTTTATTACTAAGTTACCTCGTACTTCTACGGGTTGTGATACAATATGGGTTATCGTGGATCGATTGACAAAATCTGCTCATTTCCTAGCGATAAAGGAAACAGATAAGATGGAGAAGTTAACCCGACTTTATCTGAAGGAGATCGTTTCGAGGCATGGAGTACCAATCTCAATCATTTCTGATCGCGATTCTCGTTTCACATCACACTTCTGGCAGTCGTTGCAGAAAGCTTTAGGTACGCGATTGGATATGAGTACTGCTTATCATCCACAGACTGATGGTCAAAGCGAGCGTACTATACAGACTTTGGAGGACATGTTACGTGCTTGTGTGATTGACTTCGGGAATAACTGGGAAGTTCACCTACCATTGGTGGAATTTTCTTACAACAACAGTTATCACACTAGTATAAAGGCAGCACCTTTGAAGCTTTATATGGAGAAAGTGTAGATCACCAGTTTGCTGGGCTGAAATTGGTGATAGTCAATTAACGGGTCCCGAGTAGTACACGAGACAACTGAGAAGATTGTTCAGATAAGAAACCGCATGGCCGCAGCGCGAGACAGACAGAAAAGCTATGCTGACAAACGACGAAAACCTTTGGAATTTCAGACAGGTGACAAGGTTTTATTAAAAGTCTCACCGTGGAAAGGCGTAGTTCGGTTTGGTAAGCGAGGAAAGCTAAATCCGAGATACGTTGGACCATTTGAGATAGTGGAAAGAATTGGTCCAGTGGCTTATCGACTAGCCTTACCTGATTCATTGAGTGGAATCCATGATGTATTCCATGTTTCAAATCTAAAGAAATGTTTAACGGATGAAACGATGGTCGTACCACTGGAAGAAGTTCAAGTAGATGAACAATTACGTTTCATTGAGGAACCTGTCGAAGTGATGGATCGTGAGGTGAAAACGCTTAAGCAAAGCAAGATACCCATCGTCAAAGTTCGTTGGAACTCGAGACGTGGACCAGAATTCACGTGGAACGTGAAGACCAATGAAGCTTAAGTACCCTCAGCTATTCGAAAGGACGATGCCAGCCGGCGAAGGTATTGATTAAATTTCGGGACGAATTTCTTTCAACATGGGGATGATGTGACAACTCATCCAAAACTCACACGATTTCGATTTCCTTGTGCCAATGCAGTAGACCAGTGATGGAACACTCACCATGTAACGCAATTTTCGGGACGAAAATTCTTTCAACATGGGGATAATGTGACATCCGTAATTTTCCGTTACCAAACTCCGTTTGTTCCGTTAAGTCTTGCATACACGTGTCGAGCACACACACTAGTTGTCGTTGAACGTTGGTGACTTAACAATAATCAGTAATGTTAAATTGATGATAATTAAGTTAACATGTGATTATTAAGTTATGCTTATGTGATTTGAATGTTAACTGTAATTTTATCGCGTAACGTGAAAACGTGCATATTTATTTCGTGTGTTTTGTGATAAATGGGAATTATGCATGATTGTTATTTGTGATTAATAATAATTGTGTTTAGTAGTTAAAACTATTTAAAAACTATTCAAAGCTTAATTTTTATAAAATACAAATTATAAGGGTTAAAAGGGTAATTATGGATATTTAAAAAATAAAAATCAAAAACCCAACCCTAATCCCACCCTCGGCCGCGCCATTGCATCTCTCCTCCCTCTCCCTTCGAATTCAGCCCAAGAACAGTAAATCACTTTCGAATTTGATCGATTACAAGGCATACAACAAGTTAGAATCATCAATTGCAAGCCATTACACGTTTAAAGGTTAGATTTTTGTGTTTTTGATGAGTCTTCATGTTGGCCGAATTTTCATGCGAAAACTGCAATTGGGGTTGATTGATGCCTGTTTGTTGATGTTATGTGTTTGTTAGATAGATTACATGTTAATTAACGTCAAGTATGCAATAAAGGTTGGATTTTTACAAGTTTTTATGGAAATTACATTAGGGCCGAACCCTAATTCGAACTTGCATTTGTGGATCGATTTGTTGATGTTGGTTAGTGTTATGATGTTAGTTGGATTGTATATATGCTAGTTAACGTCGATTATGCAAGAAAGCTATGATTTTGATACATTGTTCATAGGTTACTATAATAGTAACTTTATTTTGCATGAATTGATGATTGGTTGATGTATGAATGTTATGGATGTTTTGTATGATGTTTAGATGCTAGATGGTTGATGATGTTAGATTGATAGATGTTGTAGATCAATGTAAGTGTGTAGTTCATACCTTGCAAAAGGGAACTTTTGGGTATGAAAGTTGATGTAATCGATGGTTAGGTGTTGTTGATCATGTTTAGTATTGTCATGACTTGAATTGATATTATTGATAATTCATGAATGTAATGTGAGTTTGATGAATTTGGGATGAACTTCCCAAAAGGAAACTTTATTGTGCAAATCCTTGAATTGGATGATTTGAGCATGTTTGGGATATTAGGACCATGCTAGTGTGTTCATGGATGATTTCTAAGGTACTAAATGTTTGTTTGTGTTGTATGAATGTTTAGTTTGGATATTATCTGATTTGGCCTGTTTGTGGGAATCATGGTAATGGGTCATATGGGTAATGTAGGACTATTGTTGGGTTGTATGTTGATCATGTATGACATGTTGTTGTGTTAGTATTAACGAGTTATCACCTATAATGTCACCAACGGGTCAACTGGGTCAAATGTGTCTTGTCTTTCTTAAACCTTGAGTTCTTTGGTTTGTAGAGCACTTAGGGTTTCATGTTGATTTTGTGTACACGTGCTTATGTACTCTTGTATTCTAGGTGACCTTTGAAGGTTGTCTTTCCTTCTTTCTTTCAAGTTAAGCTCTAAGTTAATTCTTGCGCGTATCAGGTGAGTTCTTGCCCCACTTATTTTACATAATCTCTTTTGGGGAGATAGCATACTGTTGATCACAAACGCTTTTATATATGAGTGTTAATATTGATATAGTGTTGTTTACCATGGAAAGTCCTCACACTTTCGGATTGTTAATATTGAATAGCGGAAATCTTGGGTAGTACTACTGGGTCTGACGAGCCCCACCTGTGCGACTCGAGGTCAAACGGGTGCAATTTTGTCCTAACACATATTCGTCACGACACGGTAAGTCGTGACGGGAGGCAACAAACGTAACACAGTCAGCTTCGATCGCGAAATCACTATGATTAATATTTTTATGTTAATAGACTAGCTATCTATTGCAATACACTACTTATGCTCTGGAAACTATTGATTGGTTTATATTTTAACGCAAACTCTTGAACTCACCAACCATGTGTTGACTTGTTTAGTATGCTATTCTCAGGTTAAGGTTGCCAGTTGCCTAGGAGCAGCACCACACCAGCATCGTTGAGTTGTCTACATTGTTTGTTTACACATTTGGGTTTATTTTCCTATTAAACATTTGTGTTTGGGGCGCGTATGTTTTGCGCATTCTCTTTACATACTACTTGTTTTGGGTTTTCTGTTTAAAAACGCTTCCGCAGTATTTTAAACGTTAACTCTGGTTTTGTTTATTCATCATATAGAGTCGTCCTTGGTAACTAATGACTGAGATCCTGGTATGTCACGCGCCTCGCGGTAAAACCCGCTCGCGGATTTGAGGGTGTGACAAGAGTAGGCCATCTTTAACTAGAATGTTTTATTAATTACTTTTACTCGTATTAGGCTCTCGTGTGTGGCAGATGGTAAAACTATACAATAGCATCAATATCGTACCATTTGTTACCGACTACCAACATCGGAAAATCTAGTATTAAATTAAAATAAAAACAAAAAAAAATGAAAAAAAACCAAACAGAAGTTATATTTAAAAACGTGAACCTCACACATGAAATGTAAACATTAAAACAATAAAAGTCAATCCTCGGACCCGACGTTGCGATGGGCCGTTAAAACGGAAAAAATAGATAACAACGTTGACCACATGCCACCTTACCTACATGTTAATTCTCAAAATTTGAGCGAAATTTTAAAACGAAAAAATTGTCAAAGATGAAAATCATAGGGGCAAAGTTGAAAGTAAAAAACTATGAGGGTTCAATTATAAAAGAAAAAGTATTATGTTTTAAAAAATAAAAGAATTAATGGTTTATATTTATACATAAAAATGCACATGACAACTTGACAATTAGAATATACTAGTATTAGCACCCCATGTTGTGGCGATGGAGTAAAACGACGCCAAGTAGTACTATTGTCACACCACCGTCAATGATCACCAACACCAGAAAAGCTCAATGAAATTCAACCATAGACAACACCAAATACTATCACCGATCAGAAACCTCAAAGGGCTAACTATCGTGTCACTGGAAACCAAGATGAAACTATACCTAAAAACCCTAAGGGTAACCAGAGTAAAAGGAAAATGACGTTACCTGATAACCGGTCGCCAAAGAGAAAGTAAATAAAATTAAAAAAAATAAGTAAGATACAACCTATAAAGTTGAGGTACAAACCATATTGTATAATCAAATTGCAAACAAAAAAACAAAGTAATGGACAACTTATGAAGCATTAGGTACAAACCATGATGTTAATCAAGTTACAACAAACAAACAACAAGCAATGTACAACCTATAAATCATGAGATACAAACATGATGCATAATTAAGTTAGTATAGTAATATACTAGAATTAAGCTCCCTCGCGTTGGGGCGTAAAACCGTGTAAATAACATCAATGTCAAACCACCATTAATGACCATCAACACTGAAATTGTGGTGTGTTAATACGAAGAAATAAGACCAAAGCATAAAGCATATAAAAATATAGCTAAGTTGATTTAAGATCATGCGTTGCGACAACCTGTTAAGGGAAAAATAGACATAAAAACAATAAACCACGCACGCACGTTATGCTGTGTTAACTCACAGAATTAGAATGAAACGTCGAACGTAAATTGGTGATCGCACATGCATGTTTGTGTTGAGTTACTAGAACGAACGTAAGACGAAAATTTACAAAATATGAAAAGTATAGGGACCAAAGTTGAAAGTATAAATTTTGTAAGATTAAATTACAAAGATGAAGAGTTTTGGGTTTAAATAAGAATAATCAAATTTTAAAGATTAGTTTGCAAAATATGAAACCTATGATGAAAATCAAATATTTTTAAAAAACCCCATATGCATAAGATACAACACTATTATACATAGAAATATTGATAATTAGTATAATATAAACTATGTTATGACCTTCGCGTTGTGGCGGGAAGTAAATGCCATAAAGCTAGTATTAAAATAGAGTCGAAAACTCGTGTGTTTGAGGGTGTGTAAAACCATTAAAAACGAACATCAAAACGTTGTTGGAATTACGCGTTGAGAGGACGTCGAAACCATTGATAACATACAATTTTATATAAAAAACGAATGTTGTTGAGAATCTGCATGTTGAAACCGTTGATAGTGCACATTATTATGCAAAACGAAACTCTAACGTTGATAATAATTATTATATGATTTGTTTTAAAAACAATACATTATGTGTTTTTATTTATTAAAAGATAGAAATGGAATCATATGAATAATAAATGACAAAAAACTAAGAAATAAGCACATGTATATCACCATTAAACATATGTACAACACTATTATGCATAAGGAGTTGGTAATTAGTATTATAGTAGAATTATTAGTATAGAATAAATTTAAAGTTTAACTTTTAAAGAAAATCCATTTAAAAATCAATCAATTCAAATGAATTGCATTTACTATTGAGTTATATACTTTCGAGTCAAATTTTTGAACGGAATTTATTAATTTATTATTGAGTTAATAACTTTTTAAAACTATTAAAACTTTACCATAATGTAATACCACGTTAGTTTTAAACAATTGTTTTAAATACATCCAAGTTATTTGTCACAATTCTCATACATGCATAAGTATAAACTGATTTTCTAAATTTGTCATTTAATATTATTACCGTTATCATAATGATATAAAAAATATTTGGTGTTACAAAAGTAGATTGTAATCAAAAGATTGATCATTTTCATAACTTCAGCTAATTTTAACAGAGATCATAACTCATAACTTTTACACAGCTCTAGATAAATATTGCAATATGACTCAGAAAACGTATCTTCTCTCATCTCTTGTTAATCAATGATATATTATTATATAAGAAGTGTTTAACGAACTAGAGATCCTTAGATTGCTAGTTTGGCTGGAGTTGTTGGTCAATTACAGAAATTAACAATTAACAACATAGGAGAGGTTACCTGTGATGCACTCTTGAACCACGTAGTGCTTCATATGGAGCTATTTAGTCATCGAAAAGTACAAGCGAATAACCGAATTATACATGTTAGACTACTTTTCTTTTTTGGATGAACATTGAATTTTGTTACCCAAACACTAAATATACGCAACAAGCCAATCATATTTTGTCACACACACCACACACCTTTGGAGTAGGCTAAGACGACAAGTTTGTAGCACCCAAACCACTTATTAAAAAATATGAGTCCGTAAGGATACATACCCACTTATATCATATCATCTCCCACTAATTACCAACTACATGCAAGCCTTTAGGCTACAACTTTGCCTCTTGCCTTTAAAGAATACCTATCAGCCTTTTATTTGTTTAGGTCCAACTAGAAGTTACTTACTCAGTGAACTACGACTTAAAATATTTAATAGTGTTTTATATACCTCATAAACTTCAACTACAAAATATTAGGGGATAATTTCCCATGACTTCCTTAGTAATTCGTGAATAAATTTATGAGTAACAAGTCAAGAGACTTTGAAATAAACATGTTTTGTTTAAACAAATGGTACCCACTCGTTTAAATTAAATTCTAAGATATATTTTTCCAAATACCAACTCTTTTACTTACTGTGTCGCTGCATAATGCATGTGGTTAAATGTTCATGAGCTAAACTATAATTAATTGACAAATAACTTTCAATTTAGGTTTGTATGAATATGATCCAAACTTTGCAACTAATACAAATGTTCTTTCCCTCATAGTCTTCATGCAAAGTATGATTTTTATTTGATAAGATATCGTCTCAACAAAAACATACACGAGTCAATGACATAGGATCAAATGGTGGTAACTCCAGTAGAAACCTGTGCTCAATTTATATATACTTTGATAAAAGAGATGACTAAAGCGTAAAGAGGCGGCAATACCCCAAGTAGTGATCTCGGGAGGTGTATTAGAACGGATTTTATATTTACTATAATGACTCCTGATAACATTGAGATGTTGGATATTTTAGTTGGTGGAAAGGAAATTTATCCCGAGCTCCTATCCTAAGTGCTACAGTTCGTGATTTACTAGTTGTCCAAGTTTTTACGGTAGGATTGAAGTCCGTATTTTCTCTTAGTACAACGTTTTATCAATACGAAGAATAAAACTCACTTCGGCATCACTGGAGTTGTGTGTTTTTCTTTAAAGTGGGCTTGAACACGACGGATCGTATACAACACAAATCAGATCACGGAGAGAGAATAGAAGTTGAAAATGAATACACTTGCAAGATGTGGAAACCAAATCCTCTCCTATCTACTGAAAAACTCGCTTGATTAGTTTCGACGAAGAATAAACATTGAAAGCCGAATAAAATCAAATAAAAACATGTATTATAGCATTGTAATTCCTACGTCTTTTAGTGTTTTTCTAAACTTATAATGGAAAAGTGGGATGAGATGCCGCCCGCGTAGGCTATGCCG
>JACCIY010001241.1:0-58722 GCA_025506505.1 Flaveria sonorensis
ACACTACTAAACGATCGTTAGTGGATGCTCTACTCCATGTCATGTGTAAGAGTTATTGTTTAAGAAAAATGGTTGAATATTTTTAGATATATATTTTAAATTTTGGTTATCTAATGAAGAAAAAGAAATTTAAATTTCTTACATTAAAAAATGAATTTTCAGATTATTAGATTCCATGAGATGATTCTGTTAATTATTAGAATTTCTAGTAAGATATTAATTAATCACTGTTACATTTTATGTTAATATAATTCTTATATTTTCGATAAAAGACCATTGCAATGTTTGAATTCAACCTATGTTGAATAAGTATGAGTATTAGTCATCTAGAATAAATTCTTTGTTTATTTTATTATTATCAAGTGTTTATTTAATAATTTTAATCTACCTCGCATTGTTGTGTACCAGATTTCGTTTATAACCGGAAGAATGAATTATGATCATGATAGTATAATTTTATTAAAAATATGATTGGTTACTTTTTCGAAAAAACAAAAACTAATTACACAATTAAGAATTGGTAGTTCTTTTATCGTCAAAATTTATGGTTTGATTAGATTTGGCATTAACAGACCAATACACATATTTAGCTCACATATAAAATAATTTTATTAGTTTAAAAACAATCAGATACCTCGTTCTACATTATTCTAAAATTTTAAATTAGTAAAGTAGAATTTACCCATATATTAAGAAGTAAATTTGTGTATATATCATCTGCTAGTGGGATAAGTGGGACACGATAAAAAGATTAATAATGGGTCAAATAAGAACTAGTTAGGTAACAATGAATTATGATTATTGTTGGATTGTTAAATGTCACGTCATAAGTTGTAAAGACTTTTAAACGTTAGAAATATGATTTGATCCATGAAGAAAAGTAAAAAAACAAAAGACAACAACATTGTTTGACTTTAGTGATCGATTTTTGGTGATTTTAAGACCTCATCTGTTAAAACTTCACGCGTAGCCTACTCGTTTTAAAACGGTCTCTCTCCACCCTTCTCACATATATACCTCTCACATGTGCACCGTTACAGAAGGATTTTTTAACACATATTTCTCTCTTTCGTTATATTCCAAGTTCATTTAAGGAGGGAAAAGAAAAAAAAGGAGGAAAGAAAAAAACAGTTGTGTTTCAGAGTTTTTTTTAATGTAAGGAAATAAGAAATTTGTGTTTTCGAGTTTACTTAAGGAGGGAAAAGAAAGAAATGAAAGAAAAATAAAGGCTAAAATCAATCCTTTTAAAATGAAGAAAATAAAGAGGAAAGAAAGAAAAGAAAGGAAAAGAAAAGAAAGTGTTTCCTTTCTTTTTGTCGTTAAGGAAACTCAGGAACAACGTTTACGTTCTTCCTTGCCAACTTCATGTATGTGTTGAACAAACTCTTATGCTTCTTATAGGAAATTATAAAAGAAAGGTAAAAAACATGAGTAGAGAATAACCAAGTCCTTGTTTTTTTTAAATCCCAAATCTACTCTAAAGTTCACAGTTCACTTTGTTAAACTTGAACCCATACCACATTAATGAGTTAAACATCATCATTAAGTCCAGAGCCCCTTGACAATACTAAGTGTATGTTTGGGATTACTTATTTTTTCTCAATTTTTGACTTATTAACTTTTGAGAAGTTAATAAGTTAAAAAAAAATGTTTCCTAAACTCAAAAGAACTTTTTAAACTGACTTTTTATATAGTGTAAAAAGTAGATTTTAGAAATTAAAAAGTGAGTTACTTATTAACTTTTGAAAACTTCTTTTGGTCCAATTTCTTATTCTATTACCTCCTATTAACTGCCTTCGTTTTTTTAAATATGTCTTTTTTGGTAATTTTACAATATTTTAGTTTATAAACTAATCTAAACATATTTTTAAAAACTAATTTTGAAAAGTCATAAGTTAATAAATTATTTTTGTCAAAATTCTTTTTCAATCAAAATAAGCAATCCCAAACATGGTCTAAATCCTTCTGATCACACGTCTAATTTTATTAATATTGGTTATTACACGTGTAATCATATCATCTGGAACATATGCGACTGAGATACATGGCCGATTAAAATACTTTGGAAAGAAAAATAAAATAATTTTTGGGTCTGAGAAAGCTAGTTTTAAACGTTGAGGGTTAAAAAGAAAGGAAAAACTAAATTATAAATCTTAACAAATAATAGAGTTTGTCTCACGAGATAAAAATCGAGGGGCTTAACTTAGAATGTATTTCTAGATTCATGCTTCTTTTCCCGAAAAAAAAAATTTATAGGCACAAGTCTTCGCATTCTCTACATTCTCATAATAGTATGTCGCTATAGGTATAAACTAGTTAAAGTGTTCGCGAGCTATTTAAAAACTACTTCAATAAGTTCAGTTATAATAATTAATATATTTTATTTTTTTTGAACTACAAACATATTTTATTCTTACTTTTACATTACTTCATATTATACTATTATCTGGGTTTGAACCCAGGACTTTATTATATATATTTTATAGTGTGCATAATAATTACTATATGTAAATCATTTGTCACAATCATTGTGATCTTTTAAGTTCTTCTGGGATACGGGAATGTTCCAACATACTTAGGGTTTGACTCACTATGATACCACTTTGTCATGAGCTCATCTTTTAAGGCCCCATGTAACACCCGGTGTTTCCTTTAGGCTGATAAATATGTCTATCTTATTATTACAGTCATCGATGTCGTCATGCAATGGACTCAACAAGGGAGCACAAATCCCGGTTACTGGTGTGTTCGACGTATAAATATATCTAGGCACACGCACTTTCGAATAAATGAGGTCATCCCCGATGAGTACCTGGACTAGCCAGTCAACCCAAGCGTTCCAACACTAACTAAGCAAATATGATATACGAACACAACCACATTGAGTTCTCTTAAATTAAGCAAGCTGAGTTTGAGATTAGGAGAGCTCGAGCTCGCCTCAACTCCTTTACACATGTATCTGCCACATGCATAAAACTTCATATAGTCTAAAGCAGGCACCCTGCATGTGGTGCCAACCTACCAACAATTCACCTCTTTCGTGGGCTATATTATGGTTCATAATTGGGGACCAAACTCGTCACTATATGTTGATTGAAAGGGACAAGGCATAACTTTTATCTGGTTGTATGTGAATGACATATTCTTATAGTTTCTTTGGTAGGTTTGCTCCACCGTTTTTCATTCCCCTCACTTTTTTAATTCACAATGGCTAATTATATCTTTTGGATATAATATACTATATTGATCCTCCTAACGTAGTGTTCATCATCTTTAAATCCATTGTTAAACTAAGATATCATAAGGTAGCTAATGCATTAATAGAAACAAGTTTGTTTTCGAAATTTAATCTTCTACTTCACACTTCTATCGTGTGTTGTGATAGTGTCAATTTAGATGCATCAAATTAATGTGAAAACTAAAAAATTCTAACTGGAAAGTACCAAGGAACCTAAAGACACGCGAAAGGTCAAAAGATTTTCGAGAAAATTAATCTTTCTATATAATATGTTATAATTATGTAGGTAATTTCATTAGTGGCTATAAACCAACTTTAATTTTAGTTCTTTTAGCATGCCATAAATTTAGGTTACAACTCATTGTAATTGTTTCATGCGATCTGTTATATCAAAATTCATGAATACGTGAAATGAAAATAAAAAGGAGAAAGTGGATGATATATGACATAGAATGTAGTAGTTAAGTTACCACATGCATAATCTGGTCTAGATACTCTAAGGAAACACGTAGGGTCGTAGGGAAGGTGTGGGGTTGTATGCTAAGGACTTCGTTTATTTTAATATAACTAGCATGCCAATTTTGACTCACTAGCTTAATATGTGGAAAAGGAAAAACACGTTATTAGGTTAATTTTGATCGAATTACTTGTTAAGAGTATTCACATTTTTTTTTAAATATTTATATGAGTGTAGTAATTGAAATGGGTGTGAGTGGTAGTTAGTGAATGAGATAGAAAATATTGTTCATTTGCAAATTTAAGAAAACATTGTTAAACTTTAATAAATTATTTAATATTTTTAAAAATGGTTATGAGTGAAAGCATGAGAAAAATATAATCATTAAGGTATAAAAAGTATTGTTTATTTGAATAAGTGAGAAAAAATAGTGATTTTAGTATGATTGTATGAATAAAAATAAATAATAAGATGTGAATGCTTTAATTAAGTTATATGAAGTAAAATATAAAACATTTTTACTTATATTTCCAAATGAAAAGAACACACAAAGCATATGAAATCACCAATGTGTGACGTCTGCTTTGGAGGCTACTATAAAACATATATAACTACATGAGTTGGAATATATCATTATAATTGCACAACATAATTTTGCATGTTATAGCACAATGAAATTTTTTTAAATGTTATTTTATAAAATTCATATAACAATATTATATTTAAATAGAAAATACAAATAAAATTGCCTGATTTGATAGTGTAACTTTTCAAAAAAACAATGTTGTATAGAAGTTTGTATATTTTTGGGAAAAATGAAGAGCTTAAAAAAGAATGAACGCGAATCGGTATGATATTTTAATTTTACCCATTCAAGCCTTTTCATTGTTGAACATGGTTAATGTGACAATCTCTCGTATTATTAACTATTGATTTCATATATCAATGTTTCAATTTAACTTTTTATTTGATCATTTCTTAGTTTCAAATAAATAATTGAAGTTGTAAATTATTTTGTTTCTATACAGGAAGTTAAAGGAATATCGGAAAAAGCGGTTCTAAAATAATAAATAGATTTTATTGGTCATTTTTAATTTTTATAAAATGATAAGTTAACATAAAAAAGTTTTTGGGGCTGAACTATGAACCTAACAAGAGCCGACCTATACCAAAATATAGCCTTTTCATCAATTACTTAATTAGCTGCTTTATTTTGTCACCTCTAGATAATTCAAGGGTTATAAAGTTTTAACGTAAAAACCATAAACCTATAATCAACTTCACAATTTAAACTTATGATGAAACGCTAACCCATATATGTGATTCAAGTTAGAACACAAGCCTATCAATAATCTAAGTTTCATTAGTTTAAGATGTAATAGTAAAAGCAAGTATGAATCCTAAAATGACCTAAAACTTGAAACCAAAAATGTTTAATAAATATAAATGTTAAACAAACGTGTATTATATCAATGAAAACCTAACCTCATCTCAAAATAACTATCATAGGAAAGATGTTAGAGGGTCGATATTGGATTCATTCAATATAAGTGGTACATCATTAGAGTTTCGACATGGAGTTGGCATTAAAGATAAGATAGGATTTATGAGGGTGCCACGATAGTAGTAGCGGGTTAGATGTATCTAGGTGGAATCAGGGTAAGTTGGTGAATTGGTGTCGAGAGGAGAAGAAACAAAGAAGAAAGAAGAGAAGCGAAAGGGGGAAATGGCGATAGTGGGCTCAGGGCTCACGTCACAAGACCGCAAAAAGTGAGAACAACGTCACCCCATTTATGGTGTTGTAACAGGAAATCACACCCTGGAGGGAGGGTTGCATGACAATCCACTCTAAGAAGATTGTGACTTAAAATGATACAATTGAACACCATATTAATAAAAAATTTAACAAAAGAATGTCAAATAAGTATGTAACCTAAACTTAAATAGTTTTAACATAACTAAGCAACTTTAATGACACAAAATTATTCAAAACAATTAGACGTCTGTTTATCATTTTACAATTTATGTATGCAAGTGTTGTATATATTTGCGTATGTTATTATAATTTATAAGATAAAAATTAATAATTGATTAAAGATATAAAATAAAGCATCCAAAATTTACTTCAAAAGTTATATTTCTTCAATAGTAGAATTTTACCTCTACGGTCAACATCGTAAGATTTCGTTTTGTTCTATAATAGAATTTGTTTTTACCCCATACAAGTTAATTCAGTTGCATAAAATACATGTATCCACATTACTAACACCAACTTGGATCATGTGTAAATGGCTAAACAAAATGATAACACTTTATTTTCTCTTTTTTTATTTTTATCTTTTTCTATCTTTATTTTCTTATGTGTCACGACATAAAAAAAATGTACATTTTTCTTTTATTTGATTGAATTATTCGCATTATGCACTTCAAAGAAGTTGGGCGATGACGGTTTATTATAATAATAAAACATTAAAAAATAATATATGTGTTCGTAAAAACTTACGAAGTGTCGGTTCTTTTCAATATTAGTGGAACGATTTATATGGTCAAAAACACGTGCGAGCTTGCATCTCAAGTTTTCCACCCATTGTTGACCAATGGCGAAAGTTATCAAATCCTCTTCAACCATCTAATCAATTTTATAATAATGTTTTATATATAACGTATTACACGCTAGTCATTATATTAGATTTGACTAGATTTGTAGGATTGAATATCACAGAAAACTCTTTTAAAAGTCGGACGTCTCGATTAAAGCAGTCTTTTTATTTTTTGAAAGAGAGTATTTTCTGTTTTCATATCTTTTTTAATCATACCAATAGTTAGTGAAAAATTAGTGGGTATATATGTTATTGTTTTTTACATTCTTTTAAAGGCTTTAGCTATTATTCATATTAACGGACAAAATTTTTACGGGTTTTTAATTATTGCGGGACCGTATAAATATATTAGAACACTAGTTTTTGTTTTCTGGAAAATATATTTTTGTTTCTTACTATTGCAGGATCAAATTTGTTAGAACCGGCAAAGAAACATATTTATGTAGACAAGGAACACCAAGTAGAACAATAACATATTGCGATATCGATCAGTATGTGTACAATAGAACACATCGCACATATTATATTATTATATCATTTATTCATACTTCCTACTTGCTAATAGTAAATGTAAAAGAGTTGTCTAAAATTTTCACACAAAAGCGTACACTATGTTTATGGCAACTGAATAAGCATTTCAGTTTATTATCGCAATAAACATTTCTTAATAAAAAATCCGCCATTCAGAAAACTGAATAAATATGAAAATAAACATCTCAGTGTTCGAACTTGTAATAGAGAAATAAATGATTGCATCTCAACATGTTTTTATTCAATTGGCCTCACCTTTGGTTTTCTAGCCCCGAGGCCGTGAACTTCCTGAATCGGGTTCACCGGGCATCCACAGCAATGTTTCGACCCCTAAGGGCCAAGGTTTTGTTTTTAGTAAACTAGGCTTCGCTATTCAAAAAGGGGTTGCGGCGCAACTTGTTACCCGTTTACCTACCACTTTATTGTATTTTGAGCTTGAAGACCACGATTTGAAAATTTTATTGTGTGCATGAAAGATTAAAGGAAGAGTGGAAGCTTGTACAAGTGAGGACAAAGCGATATAAGGTAAAAGAGCTTAAAATGAAGACTCAATGCATGGTGCTTCCTACACTAGCGCTCTTTAAAGGAGAATTGGATTGATGGACCATTAGTGCACAATGCCCCCGCCCTCACGGCACTATGCGCTAGGACCTTGTCAGTCCTAAAAATTTCAGGATTTCAAGCTTTATTTGAATGCAATCCTAGTGTTACACAACTTTCACCCTAAGATTTTTTTGATATTTTTGAGGTGATTTTAAGTGTCTCTTTCACAACAACTTCACCCGATCAAGCATCAACAACCTCCAAGCAACCATTGACTATTCAAGCATGCCGATGAGCGGCTAATCCGTCTGTGATCATTTGGAGGAAGAAAGTTCTTGTGAGTGAAGCATTAAATATAGCAACCAGATGTGATGTTTTCATTAAGTTCTTTTGACACAAGAACTTAATTGAGAGTTTCCATCATGAGCACTGATGTTTGTATGAATTCTTTACATATATGAATTAATAATTGTGTGAAAAGAAAATTATGAAAATAGAACTTGAATAAACATACAATTATCAAAATGAACTTTCTACCTCTAATTTCTTCACGCAAGGAGAAAGAGAAAGCATTAGGAAAATTATTGTCACATTAAGATTTCTACACTTCCAAGCGTGTTTGACGTTTCATATCTATACATGATTATAAATTTATAACTGTGAACTTTCTTTCTCCAGAATTATTAATGCAAAATTGTTACAACTTCTGGATCTCATAAAAATAGGTGATTTCAGGTCGGACGGTTAGGAGTTTTTTCATCTAATGTGAGTTTTCTCCTGAGAGTGATCTCAAGTTTCGTACTTGAGTAATGAAGATGATCGGATGTGACCACCGGCCCGTCAGTGATCTAATTAGCCGTTAAAAAAATAGAGAATTGTTGAATAGCAAAAAGCAATTGTATACTATAGGTGTTTAAAGAGAGTAAGAGTAAGACGGTTACACACAAAATAAATGTGATATATGTATCAGTTAAAATAATAGGTATAAACATTTATAAAATTAGGTTTGTCGCCTATTTAAAGTTGGTTTTTATTGGGAACTAGCATTAAGTCCCTGGAGGGGCGTAAAACAATGCAAAGTAACACCAATGATATACCACCATCAGTGACTACTATCACCGAAAAATCTCGTATTAAAAGGAAATAAAAAATAAAAAAAATAAAACCGAACGAGAAGTAGACGTAGAAACGTTGAAACACATAGCGAAACGTAAAACATACAAATCAATGAGTAAGTAAACCTCGAACCAGCGCGATGCGATGGGTACATTAAACAGGGGAAAAATAAGCGTAAAAATGTTGATCGCGCACAAGCCTGCAATATGTTAACTTGCAAAATTTAGACCAAAACGTTAAACGAAAGATTGTAAAATATGAAAAGTATACGGGATTAGATTGGAAAGAAAAAAAACGTCGTTGCTAATTGTAAAAAAGGTAAAAGTATTTGATAAAAATACAAAAGATATTAAAAAAACAAAAGGTGGATACAACCCACAAAAGCACATGTACAATCCATAATGCATACAATAATTAGTAATTAGTATATACTAGTACTAGTATTGAGCCTCATGTGTTGCGACGAATGCATAAACCATGCAAAATAGCAACAATGTCACATCGTCGTTAGCGATCTCTAACACCGCAAAAACTCATAAAACAAAATAAATAGAACTCAAAAAATAAAACTAAACGAAAAGTAGACGTAAAAACATTAAACCATGCACGCCCGTTACGGCGTGTAAATGTGAAAAAATTAGACCGAAACATATAACACAACACAACTGTTATACGGAAAAAATAGAAGTAAATATGTTGAACCACGTACGAATGTTGCGGCATGTTAACTCGAAAATTTTACACTGAAACGTAAAATAAAAAATATGTAAAAGCTGAAAGCTATATGAGACCAAATTCGAAAATAAAAAAAATATTAGTGTTAAATGTAAAAATTGAAAACTATTAAGGTTAAAAGTAAAATTAAAAAAAAAAAAAAAAAAAAAGTACAACCTATAAAACATAACATACCGACCATAATATAATGCATAACCAAGTTGCAAATTAATAATATATATAATATAATATATCATATGTGCACATACAATTTTAATAAACAAAGACATTTTTTAGGAGAACTTTTAAAAAAAGTTATATATTGATTGTTGGAGTTTGTTATTCGATCGCTAGCTGATAAAAGGTGCCAGGGAATGTCAGAACATTCTCTTAAGTCTTGACTACTACAAAAGTTGTATGATAAAAAATGTGTTTGGTTATTTGGACACCCCTAATTATAAATTAACACTCCGGGTGTTCTATACGTCACGTATGGGCCCATACGCGACGTATAGGGTGCAACATCATTTCCTGACACACGATCCTATACGTCGCGTATGGGTCCATACGCGACGTATATGGTGCAAAAACATTCTCTGACATCAACCTGTCAGACCAGATGTCATTCCGATGTCAGTGGAGGCCATACGCAGCGTATGGGTCCATACGCAGTGTATTGCTTCAATTTTTTTTTCCCTCAACACACTTGTGACGCATGAGACACCTATACGCCACGTATGGACCCATACGCGGCGTATAGGTTAATTTTTACATATATATTTTTTAAATAAACAAATAAATTTACGTCAACTATATTTATGTTATGTTTGTAACTTGTTTAACCAACAATTTTAAATCGAGTATATTTAACTAACAGATAAAACATATAAGACAAATATTCATATTAACTAAACAATCGAGATAACAATACAAAAATTAACATAAAATGATAATATAAATAACAAAGTTTTCAAATACATAACAAAATAAAAGTTACAATGATAGTAATATAATATAAAAACTACGGCGAGTCAGGGTAATGTCGAGGCGGTGGCAACTCCGGAGGATCAATACCAGCAACACGTGCTCGCGCAATCTCGAGCTGAACGTGCCACTCCATAAGATCATCAACTCGATCGAGCCGACGACTCTGCTGCCGTAAAATCGCAGCAACCTCCTGCATAAATGTCTCCATACGTGCAGGCAACCTCACATCTTTATAAATGTGTCGAGGAAACTATGACAGAGGTGGCGGCTGATGTGCTGGCGGCTGGTCGTGCGGCGGATGATCATGCGGAAGATGCTCCTGCTGCTACTGCGGAGCATCAACGTCGACCTGCTGAACAGGTGCCGGCTGCCAGATCTCCTCGGGTCGAATAGAGAATTGTATGCCACCCGAAAACTGGCGTATAATACACATGCCGAATAACGTACGACGATCTAATCTCACCGGCTCGATGGGAGGAGATACGTCAGCAAGATACCGAGGAAGATAACCCAAAGCTCGGGCAATCACCGTGATGTAAGCGCCGCCGTACACCGCTCCTCGCTCCTGGCGATGATAATACGAAGCAAAATACTCCGCCAAACATCTTGTCAGGTTGCACCTGGTTCCCGTAAGCAAACAATACAAGTAAAATAAGTCGGGAATGGTACACCACCTTGCCACGTCCCGTGATGGATGTGGCGATCATGCGATGTAAGTAACGGATGAGAAGATCTTTAATGCCAGTGACCCTGCCTTTAGTCCTCTGATGTAAATGTCCACATTACCTAAACGAAATCTCGGAATGCTCATCATCCTCCTCCATCTCATCAGGACGAATATATGAAAAGGTCATACCTGAAGGCCCAGAATGTTTTCAGAAAGGGCATTTTGCTTTACTGGCACTAGTTACAGAAAAGAAGGAGAATGAGGAGCATATTGAAGATATTCCTGTTGTCAGAGACTTTTCGGAAGTATTTCCAGAAGACTTGCCTGGCCTTCCGCCACATAGGCAGAAAGAGTTTCAGATTGAATAAGGTGACGATCAAGAACAGATATCCACTTCCACGTATTGATGACCTGTTTGACCAATTGCAAGGATCAAGCTACTATTCCAAGATCGATTTGAGATCGGGTTATCATCAGTTACGGGTTCGGGAGGAAGACATCCTGAAGACGGCATTCCGGACTCGCTATGGACACTTTGAATTCGTGGTCATGCCTTTTGGACTGACCAATGCCCCAGCAGTTTTCATGGACCTCATGAACCGTGTTTGCAAGCCTTATTTGGATAAGTTTGTCATTGTCTTCATTGATGACATACTGATCTACTCTCAGAATAAGGAGGATCATGAGGAACACTTGAGAACCATTCTGGATCTGTTAAGGAATGAACAACTCTATGCAAAGTTCTCAAAATGCGACTTCTGGATGCAAGAAGTGCAATTTCTTGGGCATGTGGTGAACGAAAAGGGTATACATGTAGATCCTTCAAAGATTGACGCAAACAAGGATTGGCCGACGCCGAAACCGGCTACTGAAGTACGGCAATTTCTTGGTTTGGCTGGCTATTATAGACGATTTAGTGAAGTATTCTCTAGGTTGGCACAACCTTTGACTGCCCTGACTCACAAAGGAACCATCTACAATTGGGGCAACAAAGAGGAATCAGCATTTCAAGCACTAAAGGACAAACTCTGCAGTGCATCGATCCTAGGGTTGCCAGAAGGGACTGATGATTTTGTTGTTTACTATGATGCATCCATCCAGGGTTTGGGATGTGTACTGATGCAACACAACAATGTCATTGCTTATGCATCTAGACAACTCAAGGTGCATGAGAAGAACTACACAACTTATGATCTGGAACTAGGAGCTGTAGTGTTTGCCTTAAGGATCTGGAGGCACTACTTATATGAAACCAAGTGCATGATTTATACAGACCATAAGATCCTTCAGCACATATATGATCAGAAAGAGTTGAATATGCGGCAACGACGGTGGTTAGAATTTCTCAATGATTACGACTGTGCAATCAAGTACCACCCGGGTAAGGCTAATGTGGTAGCCGACGCCCTCAGTCGAAAGGAAACACCGAAACCCCATCGGGTGCATGCATTACAAATGACCATCCACTCCGATCTACCAGTGCGAATCAAGGCTGCTCAATCTGAGCCCTTGAAAGTTGAAAATCTGAAGGCAGAATCCATGCGGGGCATGGAGAAACAATTAGACATAAAGACCGATGGAATCCGTTATTTCATGGAACGGATCTGGGTACCAAGAGAGATGGTAATAGATGAAGCTCATAAGTCACGTTACTCAATTCATTAGGGTTCAGACAAGATGTATCAAGACCTGAAGGAATTCTACTCGTGGCCGAACATGAAAGCTGAGATTGCCACCTACGTAAGCAGATGCCTAACTTGTTCTAAAGTTATGGTGGAATATCAGAGACCATCCTGCTTACTTCAGCAATCGAACATTCCAGTGTGGAAATGGGAGCAGATCTCAATGGACTTCATCACAAAGTTACCTAGGACTCCCAGCGGATGCGATACCATCTAGGTTATAGTAGACTGCTTAACGAAATCCGCACATTTCCTGGAAATTCGAGAGACGGATCAAATGGACAAGTTGACACGGATTTATTTAAGAGAAATAGTCACTCGGCATGGTGTGCCAGTATCTATTATATCTAATCGTGACGCCCGATTCACTTCTCATTTTTGGCAGTCTTTACAACGATTATTGGGAACGCTGCTAGACATGAGCACTGCGTATCATCCGCAAACCGATGGTCAGAGTGAGCGTACGATACAGACACTGGAAGATATGTTGCGAGCCTGCGTGATCGATTTTGGCAGCATTTGGGAAACTCATTTGCCATTGGTCGAGTTCTCTTATAATAACAGTTATCACACCTCAATCAATGCCACACCATTCGAAGCACTGTATGGACGTAAATGCCGATCACCTGTCTGTTGGGCAGAAGTTGGAGAAAGCCAACTTATAGGTCCCGAGCTTGTGCACGAGACGACTGAGAAGATCATGCAAATACGAAATCGTATGGCAGCGGCACGTGATCGACAGATGAGCTACGCAGATAAACGTCGTAAACCATTGGAATTTCAGATTGGTGACAAGGTACTTCTGAAAGTCTCACCTTGGAAAGGTGTAATCCGGTTTGGGAAACGAGAAAAGTTAAATCCACGCTGTGTGGGACCATTTGAGATTATCAAAAGGACCGGTCCAGTGGCCTATCAGTTGAACCTACCTGAAGAACTCAGGGGAATACACAATGTGTTTCACGTATCCAATCTGAGGAATGCTTAGCCGATTAATCACTAATCGTACCTTTGGAGGAACTGGAGATTGATGAACAGTTACGTTCCATTGAAGAACCAGTTGGGATCGTGGATCGAGAAGTCAAAACCCTAAAGTGTAGCAAGATCCCGATTGTGCGCGTTAGGTGGAATTCAAAGCGTGGACGAGAGTTTACTTGGGAACGCGAAGATCAAATGAAAAAGAAGTACCCGCAACTGTTCAAAGATCAGGCATTCACTTCTTAAGGTATCTTCTTAAGATATCTCCTCCTTTAATTTTCGAGACGAAATCTCCTTCAACAAGAGGATGATGTCACAACCCTCATGAAACCTTACAATTCTTCCTTATTATCTTTGTTCTAGATTCGTAGAAACCCTATCCTATATGTGTTACAGATCGTTGAGTCTGGTGTTCATTGCGAACCGATTTTCTAATTTTCAGGACGAAAATTCCTTCAACAATGGGATGATGTGACAACTCGATTTTCTGGACCAACGTCGTTACCGCATCCAGCGTATGTCCGATAATTTAAATAAACTATTTCTATTATTATTAAATGACTATAATATTTATTAATCAACCCGTAAACACCAACTAAACATAACTAACTTTTACTAACTAAACTCAATCTACTTAACAATGTAATTTAGGTGAAGTTGAGGGGCTTATTGCGTAAATGCATGGACCCTTTATAAATCCACTCACCGGTTCCTCACCTGCATCGAAAACCTTCTCCCCGCAACCCTAATCCCCTCCGCGTGAACTCTGCCGTCGACCCCCATCCTTTACGCAAGCAAGCTCGTCTGCAGCCACCTGTTTCCAGCACTTCTCTATCCCGCGATCAGGTGCTTTCGGTCGACCACACACCCCTCTCACTTCGTGCAAGGTCCGTCGCCTTCCGTAAGTGTTACGGTATGATTGTTCACCTTATGTTTGTTCGTTACGGTGCGTTATGTTTCATTCCTGGTTCTCGGTTTGGGGTCGATGGGTCTCGGCTAGGCTGTTGTACTCGCGATTTAAGGTGTTTCGGTTGTACGTACATGTTCTTTGGTGTGTGTTCGGTTTGTGTGGGTGTATGTTTCTGCGTTTGATGGTGTGCATGGAGAAATCGATAATGGGGTTGTGTGTATGGTTGGTTGTTTATATGTAATAGGAATGGTATGTATGTATATGGCAGTGTGTGTTCCTACAAGAGCATGCATATATTTTCTTTATGTGTGTGTTCCATATGTGTGTGCGGTTGGGGTGTGTGCATCGTGAGGGTGCACGGTTTGATTGTCTGCGATTGGTGTTGGTATGCTTTTGGTTAATTAGGTGGGTGTAATTCCATTGTGTGCGTGAATGTGAAGGTGTGTGTAAAGTCATGTGTGTGTTTTAATGGGAATGGGGTTTGGTAGTATGCATGTATGTGTATGGTGCATTGAGTATGTATGTGTATGATGCATTGCACATGGGTTTGAGCATGGTTGGTCGTGGTCATGTGTTGGGTGTATGTGCACTCTATTGGTGTGTGTATAATGTATAGATATAATATGCGTGTATGGTATATATTGTATAGGTGCATAATATATATATATATATATATATATATATATATATATATATATATATATATATGGTCTCATATAAATTGTTGCATATGTGTTCATAAATGTGTATATAGATTATGCAAGTAAGGGTGGGTATTTATGCATGGCATATATATATATATATATATGTGTGTGTGTGTGTGTGTGTGTGTGTGTGTGTGTGTTTAAGTGATTAAATCTTGTCGAATGTCGGGGTGTGCTTGGGGGAAAGTTAAGGTCTAGCCTGAAATCGAACCGTGAACGCGAAACCGTACAATCCTTATGTTTATAATTAATAATTCATATTAATTATATATTAACTGAAATTCAGGTTATTCGGAAATTTAATTACTTGCTCTCTGTATTATCTCTTGTGTTGTGCTTATAAGGTGAGTTTACAGCCCCATTTTTCATACTATAATCTCTTTTGGGGGAGAGAAACATGCTGATTTTCATAAACTGTATGTTACATTAGATTTGTAATTCTGCATATACTGGTGTACTATTGTGATACCATTACGCCTCATTCGAACCGTTAATATGGTATTAGCGAGGTGATTGTTAGTAGATCTACTGGGTTTGATAAACTCAGCCCGGGCTAGTCGTGCTAGCTTGACTGGAGGTCAAACGGGTGAATGGTTAGCTTGTTTTACGGTGCTGTGATTTGGTATCCACAGTCAGGGCATACATTACATTATTACTGTCAGCTCGGTCGTGAAATTCATTCACATAGTGACTTGTTGTGGGCTAGCTACCTACTTATATTCTTTGATTACTAAATCTAGATTTCATTACTGATTCTTACTGTTTTTTGTTAAGCCTGTGAACTCACCAACTTTGTGTTGACACTTTAGCATATTTTTTTCAGGTTCTCAAGATGCGCATGCTTAGGATCATATCATTCATGCATTTATCGTCTCATGTGATACATTACGTTTTTCCATGAACTTTATTTAATTGGTTTGTGCGTGTTGCGCCATTTAAGATTTAAAATTTATTATGCTTCCGTAACTATTATTATGTTTACATAAATGACTTTGTATTTAGAAATTTCAAATGTCAAAATAATTATGTTTTGTAATTAATGTGTCGTTTGGTGTAACTAGTGGCTGAGATCCTGGTATGTCACACGCCTAACGGTAATACCTCGTTTGTGAAAATTGAGGGTGTGATAGATTGGTATCAGAGCCATTGGTTATAGCGAACTAAATTGACATTGCATCTCATTTGCATTGCACTTAGACTATAGCCTGTTGCCTTAGTTACACGCATATAGACACGATTAGCTTTGTTAGTTGGCCTTATTTGCATTGCCTTGCTGGATTGCTTGCTGTTGCTCATTCCTGTGAGCGGTTCTTTGCAGGAATGGCTTCTTCATCGTCTGCACCTTCCTCTTCTCCTTCTCGGGGAAAGAGGCCTGTTCATTACGATTCTATACCTACGATTATGGGTCCGTACGATTGGCCTATGCGTCCTAATAGTAATGAAGAGTTTGACTATGACCAACCGTTTGCACTACCCCAGTACCTACTGGTTCATAAGTAGGAATACTATCCTCTGTATATGACCCGACTAGTTCAGGAGAAGAATGTTCCTTCACCTCCTGAAAACCGGCCCCGTACTAGGTCTACTCCGGCTAGGAACCCTGATATCCCTACCTTACCTCCCCTACACTGTCCTCCCGAGCAGGCTATGGCAGCTACTTTGCATATCAAGCATAAACGCGTTGCTGATCTGTGGGACGACAACCGAGTGTTGAAGAAAGCGGTGCGGGAATCGATCGAGGAGATCAAGGAGCTAAAGAGACGATTCAATGTACTAATGGAGTATAATAACAAGCATGTGGATCGCGTCACTGGTTTGTTTGAGCGTGTGATTAGCGACGAGGTGGACATCGCTGCTAACAGTCAGCGACTTGATACCCTTGAGGGTCAAGTCAATGCACTGAACGCAGTACCGGAGCCCGACGAGGAAGACCCAGAGGAAGAGCCAAAAGAGGAGCCGGAGGAGCAAACAGAGGACGAGCCTAAAGATAGCACCGGATCTGTTGATTCATATTGATTCTTTTACCTTCATTCTATTCGTTTATCAGACTTTCGTTTATTCTACACATAGATGGGAAGGGTTGTTTCCCACCGACTTATGTTTTGAATTTTAATATTTGGTTTAATTAATTGTAGACGTACTTATAATTTAATTTGCTAGAAATTATTATTTGAACATTTAGTTGTGCGTGCTAAATTCTTTAATTACTTATACTTAAATGAAGTTGATATATTACATATTACTTATTTTTGTACGTTGTGGTTGTTAAGAATGTCTGGACATGGCCGTGGACGTGGTTGCGGTACCATTAACATGACACCAGCGGAATTGGCCGCTCTCGTAAATCAACATGTGGCTGATGCCCTGGCGAACCACAACCCTAATCCTCAACCCGCTCCTATTGGTAAGCTATACCAAACTCATTCCTGACATTAACGTCCTGTCAATCTTGTCAAGCTATAACGTTCAAATAAATTCCAAAGTCCTGATCTAAATCTGTTGCAGGTCAAGCAGTTTGTACCTTTAAGTCCTTTATGGACTGCAAACCAAATTCGTTTACTGGAGCAGAAGGAGCCGTGGGACTTCTGCGGTGGTTCGAGAAGCTCGAATCAGTTTTTGAAATGTGCAACTGCCCGGTGGCAAATCGGGTCAGGTACGCTATTGGCACCCTGAACGGAGCTGCCCTATCTTGGTAGAACACCCAGGTGCAGATGTTGGGTGTTGAGATTGCTAATCAGACTACCTGGGAAGACATTAAAAATCTAATGAAGGAGGAATATTGCCCTCGCGATGAGGTGCAGAAATTAGAAATGGAATTCTGGAACCTCAAAATGACAGAATCTAAGATGGAGGCGTATACCACTCGTTCTCATGAGCTTGCTACACAGTGCCCCAACATGGTCAACCCTCCTTCTTTAAGGATCGAAAGATATCTGCATGGATTGTCTCCAGAAATCCAGGGTATGGTTACTGCTTCCCGACCAAACACCATACAGGAGGTGATCAGACTGGCCCATAGATTAACTGACCAGGCTGTCACGCAAGGTAAACTACCTTCGCGTGGTTCTGTGTCAACCACTACTGATAATAACAACAAGAGAAAATAGGAACCTTCTGTCAATGGAAAACAATCTTCATCCTTCACTCCTCAACGACAGCAAAACAGGAAGTTCAACCAAGCACAACCTACCAAAGACTCCGGTAGTTCTGGTGGTTACCATGGAAATCTTCCAAAATGCAACAAATGTAAGTTTCATCACAACGGCCAATGCACGAAGAATATTTATTAGAGGTGTGGAAGGTTTGGGCATGCTGCCAAGAGTTGCAGAGTAAACCTCTCAACAAGAGGGCCTCAACAGCAACAACAACACTACAATAATCAGACCGGGTGCTATGAATGTGGGCAATATGGCCATTTCAAGAGGGATTGCCCAAAGATCAAGAGGAACGGCGACAATGTTACTGCTGATCAACCCAGAGACAACAGAAGTGGCGAAAGCGGCGGTGGCAAAGGCAGAGCTTTCGTCATTGGCTCAGGTGAGGCTCGTAATGACCCTACTGTAGTGTCTGGTAGATTTCCTGTAAATGGTTGTTATGCCTCTGTTTTATTTGACTCTGGTGCTGATAAGAGCTATGTGTCCAACAAGTTTAGTAAGTACTAGGAGTAGTACCTACTGACTTGAACTCTGAGTATGCCATAGAAATAGCGGATGGTGGGACGATACTAGCTACCCAAGTATTCAAGAAATGTAAGCTAGGCTTATCCCAGCACACCTTCGATATAGACCTTATTCCCGTCACACTTGGTAGCTTTGAAGTAGTAGTTGGGATGGATTGGCTGTCCAAGAACAATACGGAGATCATCTGCAAGGAGAAATTGATCAAGCCATCTCGGGTAATGAGATCCTTACGGTTGAAGGCGACAACATTGGTGCTGTGGTCGGCATCATCTCATACCTGAAGGCCCCGAAATGTCTTCAGAAAGGGCATTTTGCTTTACTGGCACTAGTTACAGAAAAGAAGGAGAATGAAGAGCATATTGAAGATATTCCGATTGTCAGAGACTTTTCGAAAGTATTTCCAGAAGACTTGTCTGGCCTTCCACCACACAGGCAGGTAGAGTTTCAGATTGAGCTGACACCAGGAGTTGCTCCGATCGCTCGGGAGCCATACCGATTGGCACCGAACGAGTTACAAGAGTTGTCTAAGCAATTGCAGGAATTGTTAGACAAGGGATTCATACGTCCCAGCTCTTCACCCTAGGGAGCTCCAGTACTTTTTGTGAAAAAGAAAGATGGAATCTTCAGAATGTGTATTAACTACCAGGAGCTGAATAAGGTGACGAACAAGTACAGATATCCACTTCCACGCATTGATGACCTGTTTGACCAATTGCAAGGATCAAGCTACTATTCCAAGATCGATTTGAGATCGGGTTATCATCAGTTACGGGTTCGGGAGGAAGACATCCCTAAGACGACATTTCGGACTCGCTATGGACACTTTGAATTCGCGGTCATGCCTTTTGGACTGACCAATGCCCCAGCAGTTTTCATGGACCTCATGAACCGTGTTTGCAAGCCTTATTTGGATAAGTTTGTCATTGTCTTCATTGCTGACATACTGATCTACTCTCAGAATAAGGAGGATCATGAGGAACAATTGAGATCCATTCTGGATCTGTTGAGGAATGAACAACTCTACGTAAAGTTCTCAAAATACGACTTCTGGATAGGTGTATGGACCCATACGCCGCGTATAGGTGTCGGTGGACCTGCACCCTTCACCCATACGCCACAGGGCTATACGCGACGTATGGTGCCATACGACACTTATAGCCATGCTGAATGATTGATTAGACTTAGTCCAGTTTTGTCGTCTGAAAAAGGATATACACGGCGTATGGAGCTATAGAGGCGTATAAACACCACGACAACAACTGATGCGGCATGGAATGTCAGACATTTATTTTGGATACCTATACCCCGCGTATGGACCCATAAGCGGATTATAGGTGGGTGTCGATTTATCTGGTGGGGTGTCCTTATATTAGGACACTAAAAAATTACAAACATAGTTCTCAAAATTTATGTTTTAAACTTAAAAGTATTAAAATTGTATATATCTTATATTTAGCCTCTGATTATGAAATATAGGAAAAAAACTGGATGTGCATGCAACATTCACATGCATTGTCGGACAAGCTACAAATTCATTAGTTGGTTCAAGTTTTTAAAAATTCTTTGGTAATTTATAATTTTATTGTGTGATATGATATGAATTCAAGATGGGATATATTGTAATTTTGTATTGTTCCCTCGGTTTAATTTCTAAAAGAACTTGACATACATGATGCTCATGAACTTATAAAAATACATTGGTCGGTCAGGTTAAAGTTGTACTATGGACACCTTCGGTTATTGAAGTTTATAAGAGTTTAAGTTTTATTTTTGAAGATATTAACTCTTATTGATAGTAATTATATTTGGCTTGCATGTTTTTAAAGCTTATTAAAAAATACGATTGTAGTGCATATTGTTTACATTTTTTACTTTTAAGGGAGTAATATATCCTTTTAATAGCATACCTTAATAATCGTACGAATGTAAGAATTAAAACCATTGTTTTGGATTTACAAGTCAAAAACCATCATTCTTTTATGTGATACATGTTTTTTTATGGTAAAAAAACTTCCTATAATTTCAGGTACTTTAAAACAAATATACTTTATCTTTTACTTCTAAATTACTTCAAACTAATTTATACTTTTGAATTCAAACCTTACTTTCAATAAACAAAACCTCTATCAAATAGACTAACACCACATTAGCTCCTATAAAGTATATATAGCATACGTTGTTTACTCGTTTGACATTCTATTATTATTATTTTTACTACTATATTATTTTTATTTAATTATTATTACTACTATTAGTTAGGATTTTACACAGGGTCCTAATATTAAGACATCCACTACTGTAAATCGACACTTTCTTATATGCTTCTTATAGTCCTATACGCAGCGTATAGGGCCGAAAACACTGAAATTAAAAAAAAAAATCAATTGGGGGGGGGGGGAGCTGTCAGAGGGTTGTACACCCCATATAGCCCTATACGACCCCATACACGACACATATATATCTATACGACGTTTATAGCAAAATTCGACACTGAATACGAGAGAAAATTCAGGGGATGCCAGATGAGTTATACGGCACATATAAAACTATACGGCCGCCTTATACGGCTCGTATAGAGCTGTATGACTCGTATAAATTTTAAGGCGTTGAATTTTAATCAAGAGTATCTAGTATCGGAGGCCTTTATTTATTATAACAAATAACAAATTAAATGCGCTAGTGACATATCGTACTCCGGCGCAGCCTCAAGCCCACAATTTAGTATTTTTCAACTCATGATTTAATTTATAATTTGTTAAAATTTAATTTAACTCATAAAAAAGGCATAATAAAAATAATATTTTATTTTCCTCCACGAGTTTTTTCAAATAATAAAAAAACCAGAAAAAGACTGATATCAAGTAACGAGATAAGGCATCTTGAAAAGTTTAACACATTTATGTGTGGATTTATTTTATATAGATATTACTTCATTAATTCATAGCTAGATCGATCGTGTCACATATTTAACATTCCTTTGTTATTTTATTATATTTTTATGATTAATGATTAGCTGGTTGCATTTTAAATAGTTTTGTTGTGATATTATATTATATGTTTTACGCCACTAATTATTTCCTAAACAATTCCTTAAAATTAAAAAGTAATTATTTTATTTTAAAGTTTAAATAATGTAAAAATAAATCTTTTAATTCTTTGTCTTAATTGCAGTTTAAAAAATATGGAAAAAACAATAATGCACACTAATAGTATATTGGACATTTGGATTAAATAATTGACCGCTGATCGGATCATGGTGAATATTTATATTTATAAAGGAAAAATAATAAAAAGTATATATTATTAATCTGATTACGAACAGTGGTACAAATGTAGCTGTCTCGTGTTGAATTATTGTGATACCATTAAAAGATGACAATCATGGTAATAACAGTCATATTTCAAAGTGTTAGATTTTGGTATAAAAAAGAAGAAAAAGAAGATCGATTATGGACTTTGATGGAGTTTAAGAGTCAGAGAAATATTAAAATATAAAGTATTTAAAAACTTAGAAAGTGTAAGAAAGATTAAATTGTTGACACATTTTTTTCCCCTAAAATCAATATCAGGTTGTGGGCAAATTTGACAATGCTCCACTTCTCAAGTTTTATATTTTTTTAAACGTTCGTAACTTTTACACACAACAATATATATATATATATATATATATATATATATATATTAATAAAAACAAGTACATTTCATCTTTAAAACGCATATAGTGTTTATATATAAAAAACAAAATACAATTTTCACTTTTTTTAACTAATTACATAATTACATGATGAGAATTGCATGATAAACTAGAAACTTAAAAGGTTTACATATTTTAGCATTGTGTTATTCGAAAATCATCATTTAAAAAAAACACAAGCATACACAATTGTCAACATTATACACAATACCTAGCATTAGACGTAATAGATAACATTCTAACCAGCACTAGACTCGACGATCAGCATTTTGACGGGGATTACAAGATTACATGATCATGATTACACTATAAACTGGAAAACAAAAAAAAAACATTTTTAGTATTGTGTTATTTTAGAAATTATTATTTTAGAAAAACACAATATAAAACATAATGATCAGCATTATACACAATGATCTGCCAAATATTATATAATAAAGTGATATTATGTAACGATCAAACGAATATGACATAATAAGCTAAAATGACATAAAAATTTTATTTTTTTATATACCAGCATTATAGGCATTTTAAATATAAAAAATGCTTGTTTTTATGATGTAAACTTTTTTAAAAAAATTAGCATTATATTTAAAAGTTATAAGCGTTTAAATATAAGTTTAAACATGAATGTAATTAATACTAAAATACATTTGGTGTATTATTTAAAGTTTTAATTATTTACCATCAAGCTACTGTTTTTTTTTACCACTAAATCTGGATCTAATATCTATGGCTAATAATCATTATCTCCCTTCTCATCCCCCGTCCTCTTTTAGAATAGCTCCACCCTAAAAGTTATGGGTGTGGTTGAATTTTTTAAGTTTCTTTTGACTACTTGCAATCGATAGTTCTTCAAATCATAAACCTTGATGTGAAGGCTCGTAGTCATATGCCAAGGACTTTGTAGGTTTGTAAAACAAAAATTAACAACTACCGAATGTTATTGAAGGGAAGGGGGAGAATGAGAGAGATAGAAAGAGAGATTTCGTGTATGGGATTTTTGTTGGAAAAAGCTGTTGTGGAGGTCCATGACCTCCGATGCAATGAGGTAACTACACATAATGGTAATCAAATTTGTTCATCTAGAATTAGGGTTGTAAATGAATCGAAAATATAATGATTGTTCGATGAGATATTTGTTTATGTTCGTTCGTTTAATAAATGACGAACACAGATAAGAAAATTGCGTTCTTTAAGTTCAACGAACGAATATGATCATATGTCGCTTTCGTTCATTTATGTCTGTGAACTTTTCAATAAGGTGTTCGTTTATGTTGTTTGTGTTTGTTCATTTAGAGATTTTGATA
Source organism: Flaveria sonorensis (assembly GCA_025506505.1). Classification (NCBI taxonomy): domain Eukaryota; kingdom Viridiplantae; phylum Streptophyta; class Magnoliopsida; order Asterales; family Asteraceae; genus Flaveria; species Flaveria sonorensis. The sequence goes on from JACCIY010001241.1 coordinate 23,809, forward strand.
TTTTATATTTGACGGGTTTTAATATTTACTATTATATAATACAAAACTTGGGACAAATTAGGAATTTCGTTTTTATTTTAAGACATCATACGAAAAGTCATATTGTATTCTTGCTTATCTCTCTAGATTTCTTTCATATTTGCAATTTTTTATGAGAATTTTACGTTTAACATATTAGTTTTAATTGGTAAGAATTTTTACTTACATATTTGTTTTAATTATATCATTGCCCTATCAAATATCATATATTCATTAATAGTACATAACGATATAATAACAAATCGTCAAAGCATTTGTAAATATCAACTATCATTATGACGTGCCTATGTCATTAAAATCACCAAACCAAAATAACCCAAAAAACTATATTGTGACGTTCTCGTATACATTCAAAACCGAACCACGGTAAAACGCATGTCTAATCTGCTAGTTTTTAAAAATACGGAACTAGTTATACTATATGTTTCCGCTAACATCTCCCATTTGTCCATTTCTTACTTCAATTTATGCCAAAACTTGACAAAGTTCTAGATCTTTGTTTAATTATATTTATGATAATTATGTCAAGTATGTTCAGATAATTATGTTTTATGTTAAAGCTTGACAAACTTTCGTTTGTTGTAGTTTATGTTCATAAATATTTGTTTGTGTTTGTTTGTTTTTGTTTATGTTCACTTTTGTTTGATGAGTGTTCGTGAAGAATTCATGAGCAATCAATTTTCTTAATGAACGAACACAAATAAAAAATCTTGTTCGATAAGTTTTCGTGAACAGTTAATGAACAATTTTATTTTCTTAGTGAACGAACACGAACAAAGCCTTGTTCGTGTTTGTTCAGTTTGTTTACAATCCTATATAAAATCATTTAATTTTCATTTGATTCTTCAATTTTATATACCTTTCTATCAATGCCAAAGTTTTTTTAATATTTAACAGGGCAGATAAAACATATATAAATCTTGTTTACTATTTACTAGTTATCTTTTTTCGATGTGACTTACATTTAACAACTATAATTTGTTTATTATTCAGTGTACGTTTTTATTTGCTATTACCTCATATTTCAATCAAGTTTAAAAATTATTAGATAACAACCAAAATTCATGTAAAAATTCTATATAAAATTGATATTGTGATTTTTGTTACATGAAGAAAACCTACATGATCATGTAAAAAGTCTTTTACAAGTCCTTGCATCTTTTGTTGGTTTTAGATTAACATAGATAAAGATATTGGTTATACTTAAACATAAGGCAAATCGATCAGTTATAATACAAAAGTTTATGAAACATATTTACAGTGTAATTAAAAATGGTTTAGCCAATTTGTATCATTCCACCTTTAAAAACTCTAAAACTGATTGTGATTAAGATCATATATAGGGAATCTTTAAGCGACAACACTCACAAATCCCTAATTACAAAAGATGAAAATCTTGCTTTCTAAAGAACTACAATCAAATATCCTAAACATCACATGTTTGATTACATGAATACCAAAAACATATCACTGAGTAGCAATGACATCAAAATGACAAGAAATAGTACAAGATCCATCTTAACACCGTTGATCATTCATTTCATTACAACGTATCTATACCAAAAACATTAGACAGTTTTTCTCAGATATGCATCATGTTTATCTCAAGATGACTCAAACTCATATTCTACAATACAATCACAATGAGATAAACATATATTGATTGAGCGGTCATCACAAAGGGCCCAACTTGTGTTATCCTAAAATTTAGCTTTTATCAAAATAAATCAGATAGATTATAATGATCGAGTCACCTCTCATATTTATAATATTTTTTAACCAATACATCATTAAGTCTATATTCATAATAGTTAACGTGACTCTCAAGAAACACCTTGATGAAAGTGATGTACATGTCTTCTTTATGATAAGCTTCCAATGAAATTCTACAACTCTAACAACTTATTAACACTAGAATAAATACACTAGAGCTTACAAACAAATGAAAAACGTGCTCCTTACTACGAAATAATTAAATTGATTTATTAGTACAGAGTATGAAGACATAAAGCATGAATATGAACACGACCAAACATTGCATTTCCATTAACAAAAGTAGTCGTCAAAGTTTGTAGAAAAAGGCAATCGAAAACCACCAAAAACAATTATATATCCAAATCACTATAATAAAATCACCCGTTTTAGTACATATGAATCATATGGTACTTTAAGAGTTTAATTACGAATTACGAGTAATTATTTGTAGTTTTTGTACTTTGTATAATCTTTGAATTGCTTATTTGAATCACGTTGATCTGACTTTCAAAATAAAATATTTTATGGGTATTAAATTAATAACGGATAGTACAGAACATATAACAAGAACGATGATGTATTTATTGAGGAAAAATGTATTTCAAATCAGACAAACATTTTACTTTTATATGTAGGGAACCATCATAACGTACGGTTAAGTTGAGACATCAAAACTACTTGTGAAAGAGTGTGTAGCTATGTTATATGACAACCATTTAGTTACATCAGCAGTAAAACCTTTAACAAGAACTACATAAGTCGTAACTTAGTGTTGATGATTGATTATCAGTAGTAACTTTGTTACAATTGATCTTCCAAGTCCTATTGTTCTAGTTATTATTGATAAGGAGTAACTACTATCAATCGATTACCATTGCGGAAGTGATGATCAAGTTGCCATCAAATCAAAGAAGTATACCTAGCAAAATGGGTGGGTTTGGTCAATATCAAGTCATCTCAAAAGAATTCTATTCTTGACATGTCGGAACAAGTTTTGACAATACTAGGCACGACTCCAAACCCTTCACCCTACAAATTTAAATCAATCTATATCTAGAATAGAAAGTTTTATTTTCATATGGTGACTATTTGCAATGGTAAAAACCCTTAAACAATAGGCTTTAATTAGCATCAATAAGTATCATAAAAACCAAACACAATATTCATCATAACATATCAAATTATCAATGGCAGATCACAACAAGACTTATAATTATCATTCCAAATTTGATTTAAATAAATGATCAGATGCTGTTGTGCTTTGTTTAAAACTCACTAGGGTGGAAGAAATCGAAATAAATGGCCATCCTGGCCCATACTCTTCTCCTCTTGGCCCATTATTATCCGTTTCTAGTTTTCAATATTTACGGTTTTGCCCACTTAGAAATTAGACCCACTAAGACTTACGCCTCAGCGCAAAATAAGGGATAGCCCATGCACCATAGCCTTAAACAGAAGTCCAAATAAGCCCAACAGTAAGTCTGTGACTCTGTGGTTCAGTTTTGCCACCCTGCTGAAATAGGTATATCAAAACCTTGTGACTTTACAACTCAAGAGCCCAGGCCCAAGCCCAAGCCCAATAGCATAGGATGAAATAATTAGCTCTACAAGACTACAACATGTAGTAAATGGTTTAAGGGATAATATTGATAACTATATCTTATAACACTATATAATAGGTAAAGATTTTTAACATGACATGTTTTATTTTCTGATGTCTATTTATTATTATTTTTTAGATTCTCTCTATTATTACATGACGAAATACATATCACTATCTGGTAACTTATCACTATTATTTTTTTATTCTCTCTTATTTAATATTTATTTTTAAAAATAACTTTTTAGATATTATAATTTTTTGAATTCAAATTTTGTTTATAATCAACTAATATTTTGAATCATTTTATAATTTCAAAATTATCATCATTAAATCGGTATTTATATTTTGTTTAACACGTGTAATACACGAGTTTTCTAACCCATGAGTGTTTAGCTTCTCTTCCTGGACTCTTTCTAAAAATCAATTCTCATCATGTGAATAGGACGTGACACAAAGATAAGATAAAACTTTACATGGGTTGTTATTCCTAGTTCTCATAAACCTAATTTTAACCTTACTTATCTTTTAAAAACAATATAAATTTTAAATAAATTGTTCACAAATACAAACAGACAATCATATTCAGTAAAAAACACATCTTACTCATACAATAAGACATGAAGAAAATGAAATAAGAGTACACATCACCTTTATCTCATTAGATAAAAAAAAAATTCCAGAGCCATCCGAGTACTAAACTCATGAAAATTTACATTCACAAACATAATATAAACTATTATACTCATATCTAAAATCTCTCATTTAAAAACCAAAATCTCTATCAAATAAACTTGTCCCGCGTCAACACAAACATAACATAGAAAGTAATTAGAAACACTATCAACGTTTGGTTCCTTTCTAAGATTTTTTATTAGATTTTTTTAATAGCAATTCATATTACTAGAAAAATATTCATCAAACCTGCAAACCATAAAATTTAAACTTACAATCATTTGATCTGGTGAAAACATCTTTTACCGATCTATCCCGCGAAACAATAGATTTTCTTTAGAAAATACAAATACGACCAACATTTGATTCCTCTCAAGAACCAACACTCTCCCATCGATTCAATACGGGCGGATGATCCGTGTAAAAGCTGCCGAATATTGTTGTTATCGAATCACATCAAATCTGCACATAATAATAATATTAACAACTATAACAATAATAATCATAATCCTAATCCAAATCCAAATCCAAATCCAAATAGCACTTGATCTATCGCTTGCACATCTATCTATCTTCTTCTTCTTCAATCATCCCTTGTGTCACGAAACCGCCATTGAAATCAACTCCTTTACGCAACATCTAAACTTTAAATCTCAACTGTGTGAAGAAGTTTCAAAGGAGCACAGAATCAAACTATGGAGTCATCGATTCTTCCTACAGTGCTTCGATTACGAGCTTCTGCAAATTCGTTTTTGTCGCAGTTCGAACCACTAGCAATCGTTGTGGTTCCTATCGTATCATTTCTAATCGCTCGGTTTCTTCAATCGGTTATTGAAGTGGTTCACGAGAAAGGATTCAAGGCGGCGGTTATTGGATTCTTCATGACACTGGTCAAGTAATTTTTCGGATTTTATCGTTTTTTGAGATTTAGATCGTTTGATTTTATCCGTTAAGTGGAAAAATTGAGTGATGAGTTGCATCACATAGCATATGAGTTCTATTTTGTTATTTGTGATTTAGCTGTGATTTTGGATGTATTAGTTGATATTTGTTTGTGAAAAATTAACAGGTTGGTGCCTGGTGTGAAGAAGTATATGGATACCGAGAAACAAAAGGTATGATCTATGATCTATGTTATCTCGTAAAGTGTTTAATTACAAAAAAATGAGGTTACAGAGTTCAATGTGGTGTAGTGTTGCAGTACATTTAGTAAAGTCATTCAAATGACATGTAATTAGGAGTTAATAGTTTTTGACTAATTTCTTAGTCATACCACAATTTAGTTGATGAACATGAAAATCAAAAAGTATAATCCTTTAAGTTCTAGCAAAGTAATAAATTTATAAACCTATGATATTCCAAATAAGGAATCAATTTGGGTCTGTGCAGCTAATTTACCTGTAGCATCCTTTGATTTCTAGTAGTTGTAGAATTTAGGGATGGTTCATTTAAACAACTTATTGTCATGGACTCGTCCTCTGAGTGTCGTGCTGCATCTTCAAATACCTGAGGACCAACCTTTCCGTCATGTTTATGATCATGGATCCCTGGCTTTGTCCGGCTCGTCTCATCTAAGGGAGTGGCCAACTCCTGACCAGCAGGACCTTAGTAGTGCTAGCACCTCTGGCTCACACCTTTAACTAATCGTTGATTCGCTCCTCAAGGATGTGCAGTTAAGCATGTTTCTGAGTAAATTAGTCCTTAAAACATTTGACCTATCACATTATGTTTATAAATAAAAACAGATATTTCATTATTTCACCTAAGGGTAAACTTGTAACTTTAAACAGACAAGAGTAATCAGGTTGACATAAACATCTCTAAATGCGTATTAAAAATGACTTATTTCACCCTAAAAGGAGTTGATAAGCATGTCACATTTCTTGCTCCAAAATCTCGAATGTACTTATCTGCTCTTAATAATGCATTAAGCAAATAAGTTGCTTAGATGTCAAAGTAATCTTTTATGGTATCCAAACTAGAGAAATGTTGCTTCTACAGCATGAATTGTTAGTTATTTTGTATAGGGGAAGTGGATTATATTACAAAAAAATAAATAAATAAATAATAAACATGTTCCTTTTACTACACAGGTTGTTGACAAATTACAATCGTCTGGTAAATCTTCAAGGGATGGTTGGAAAACCGAGCTCCCAAATATGGGACTAGGAACTAGGGTTATAGAACAAATGAAGGAGCTCAAACAGAAGGATCCAGCTTGGCAAGGCAAATGTTCTGGTACAGTGTATGTTCTAGAAACCTCCTCTGCAATATTATCAGCTTTTTATTTTATTGTGATCTTTACACTCCAGCTACTTAGTTATTAGCAGAGGTAGCAAGATGGGCAGGTTGGGTAATCAGTATGTATGGATCTGGACAGGTTGACCTGAATGTTTTTTTGTCAAAATTTTATAACTAATTGGGAGTTTAAATTATTTCAACAATAATCTAAATTTTTCTATAAAATGATTCAGGAGGTTTTACGCATTAAAAATATACTCTGATCGACTTACAAACCGTTTTTGACCTTTGTAGCTAGTTTATGTATTATACCTATTTAACCGGGCAAACACATAACCCAAGTCAGCTCAGTCATAGTTAAGGGTTGAAACTGCTCCAAGTTAACTTGAAAGTTGAAACATAACGTATTCAGATTTATTGCTTTTTTGCAGATATATTGGAGGAAATGAATCTGAAGGCCATTTTTCGTTAATAAACGAGGCGTGTTCAATGTTAGTAAGATGCGTGTTACTTAATTCTCACATATGGTTCTTTTACCTGTAAATCGCTTTAATTATTTACACATTACATTTTAATTTTAGGTTTGCACATACCAATCCTTTACATTTAGATGTATTCAAGAGTGTTGTGAGATTTGAGGCAGAAGTGGTCGCAATGACTGGTGCTCTTTTTGGAAGTAAAGAAAAGGCATCTGGAGGAAAAATATGTGGCAATATGACTTCTGGAGGAACCGAGAGTATATTACTAGCTGTCAAATCATCACGTGATTATATGAGGGCGAAAAAGAATATTACATGTCCCGAGATGTGGGTTTAATTTTTTGTCCTAAGTTTACCTTTTAAAGTGTCAAAATGAGTGGGTCGGTCGGGTTGGGTAACAAGTTAAAATGAGTTTGGAATAGAACAGGTGGTTTTAATGTGTAGGTCAAACGAGTCGGGCTGGGCCGACTTAATGGCAATTTTGGCCCTGTTTTGTATTCTGTAAATATTTATGTATTACTATGATAAAAACTATATTTTGAAATTATAAGGTAGTTTTTTAATTGAAACGATTTAGGACGAAATGGGCATGCTTGGTAACAAGTCAAAATGGCTTCGGGTTAAAGTTGGGGGTATTTATTGTGCGGGTCAAATGAGCCAGGCTTACCTACAGGACCGTTTGTCCATTTTTTGTGTTTTATAAATAGCTGATGCATTAGACATGATTATAAAAACTATATTATTAAAAAATAAGGTATTTTATGTTAACTGAGACAATTTAGGACAAAATGGTGAGTTGGGTAACGGCTCAAAATGAGCTTGAGATAAAAAATGGGTAGTTATAATGTGCAGGTCAACCTGGCGGCACCGGGACTTCACATAATGTTTTTTAACCTTTGTAAGTGATTGTGGTGTTAAAAAAGATTATAAAGACTATTACATAAAATTTACAAGGTAAATTCTTATAAATTTAATGATTTAGGACATTGATAGCATTTGAATAATGTGGCGACTTTTGACATGTTACATCTGCTTGTTCAGTTTGACCTGTCTAACCCAGTATCAGTAAACATTCGCCTCTTTCCATGTAAGTGGGTTGATATTTCCACATCTAATCTGTATTTTTTTTGTGAGTGCAGGATAATCCCTGTGTCTGCACACTCGGCTTATGACAAAGCTTGTCAATATTTCAAAATCAAACTGTGGCGTGTTCCTGTGAATAAGGAATTTCAAGCAGATGTTAAAGCTATCAAGAAATATATCAACAAAAACACCATAATGGTGTGTAGTTGTTGAACTGATCTATTGATTGTCATTTTTTTCAGTCTCTTTTAATGTTCCTAAATCATTTGAAAACTTCAATTGCAAATCAGATTGTTGGATCTGCACCTGGTTTTCCACATGGAATCATTGACCCAATTGAGGTGAAGTGTCTGATTTAGCAAAATTTTTAATTCATTAACTATTTAAATAATTTGTGTACTGGTGATGATTTTGGGTTATTTCTTGCAGGAGCTTGGTGAATTGGCATTCAGTTATGGGATTTGTCTGCATGTAGACCTTTGTCTTGGTGGTTTTGTGTTGCCTTTTGCACGTAAACTCGGGTGTGATTATCTTTGCTTTCTCTTCATTACTAATTTACTATTGTTGCTTATATTATATATACAACATGCGCTACTGTGAAGTCCAATACATTGTAATCATGGGCGAAATATTAAGAGAGGGGGGGGGGGGGGGGCACCACCCTCCCTCTTTTTTTTTGTTAGTAGTGTTAATTTTTGGTCTGATAGTGTAAATTTTTGATCCGTTAGTGTAAAATTTTTTATATATAACGAGTTCGCCCCCCCTAAAAAAAATAATTTCGCCCCCGCCCTCCTAGGGAAGTGTCCAAGCTCCGCCACTGATTGTAATATTATTATCTTCATTTCAGGTACCCTATTCCACCATTTGATTTTACTGTCCAAGGAGTGACCTCTATATCAGCAGATGTGCATAAGTACGGGTTGGCACCCAAAGGGACTAGTATAGTTTTATACAGAAATCATGAAATTCGGAAGGTAAATAGTCTATTAAGTTGCAATATATTTTCAGTTTGCGTGGATTTGTCACCTTAATTATACATTTAACTTACAAGTCTCTAATAACGCAAGCGAATGATGATTCTTTTTGTAAACATGTCTATAAAAATTATATTGTATGCATACCCTACCTTTTGGTCTTTCTTCCAAAACACAACTTTTGCCTTCTATATGTATGTATGTATGTCTATAGAATCAGGATCATGTAAGAACTTAAATATTGGTGAGAACCCTAAGAACTAACCAAGATTTGATATCTACTCATATAAGTCGGCCAAATCACAAAATTGACACTTTTACATCTCTATTGAAGTGTTTTTAATGTTTAAGCATTAAACTTGATAAATTCTCAATTTCTGGACACAAAGATGAAATTGAGAATTTGTCTGAATTTTTCAGTTGAGAATGCTTCCAAATTGAAAATGTGAATTGGCTGGCTGACTATCAAGTTATGTTTAGTTCCTATTAGTCTTAATAATATTTGAGTTCTTGTTATTTGTATATTTGTATGTACACACATGCTGTATTGTGCATGAATTGAGTTTGAATTCTTTATATCTTTCCATGCTTTTCTCATATTGATGGTGGCTGGCATCCTGGAAATTGGCTAACTTGTGTATCCTGCTGACTTGAACAGCATCAATTTGTTGCTGGTAAGTTTTTTTTTTGTCGGAAGCATGTTATCCTTTAATTTTAGTGCATACATGCTACGTAAAACCAACTTACCTAGCTGAAAAAGCTTTTTTGGTTGTACTGTGAAGTGGCAATATGGCAGGTCAGGCAGCTTGGGTAATAGGTCAAAATAGGTGCTTTGGTACAAGTTAGATTGGGTTGGGTTGACCAAAACACTTTTTCTTAGATTTTTTTATTATACATAATCAGTGTCAAACATGATTTTACATAACTTACATAATTTGGGTGATAATCTATTTTTTTGAATAAATTTTATAATGGATATTATGCATAAAATATACTTCGGGTGCCTTTCAACCCATTTTTTTTAAGCAAAACCCATCTGTTATACCGATAACATTAAAGCATAACCCGAATGGACCCAATTATAAGTAAACCGGTTAAAATTTACCTATCTACGTGTGAGCTTTATGCATGAAAATGGTTGGTTTTTAAGGTACATTTTATGTCATTATATAGTTACCGAGTGGTCTGGGGGCTTGTATGTATCTCCAACAATTGCTGGTAGCCGACCTGGAAGTCTGGTTGCAGGGGCTTGGGCAGCTATGCTTTCTTTAGGGCAAGAAGGTGAGATTTAAATTTTAATTTTATAATTTCTGGCCCCGGTTTTACATATTGTTTAGTTATGTGATCATTATATTGTACCTTTTTATAGGTTACCTGGAGCACACAAGAGAGATAATGGAAGCATCAAAGAGGATACAACAAGGGTATTGCATTTCACTTTAGTCTGATTTTTTTTTTTTGTCAAATTTAAACTTTGACTCCATCTATCGATTAATATTGCATCATTTCTCTCCTTTATTTTCTTTTTATTTTTTTAATGGAGAAATTACCTATTTGCCCATTGTTTAAATGTTTTGCAGAGTCAAAGAGATCCCTGAATTGTTTATTGTTGGAAGGCCAGACATGACAATTGTGGCGTTTGGCTCTAATGTTATTGACATATTGAAGTGAATGACATATTGTCCTCTAAAGGCTGGCATTTAAATCCATTGCAGAGACCCAACAGGTAAATAATAATTTTGTTTCACTATATATCAATTTGAAGATGACGCTTGAATCTATTGTTCATATTTCAGCATTCATATCTGTGTGACCCTTCAACACGTACCTATTGTTGAGGACTTCCTCAAAGATCTAAACGAGTCAGTTGATACTGTAAGTTCCCAAATTTTCTTGTCCAGCAAACTTTCGTTTTACTCGTTATATAAAAAACAATTACACACGCACATACACAGTGGGACATTCAATACATAAATTACTTTATATAACTAACCGTATAAATACTTGCACCTTATACTTACTGCAATACATAAGGCTATTACGTAACCACTTACTCCACTCACTTTCTCCCATTAAATACGCCAAGAACCGCGTACACATGCATCATGCGTTTCTCGTGGTTCACTACCTTAAAATTGGTTTTGTATTAAACACGCCTCTATTACATAACCATCTTATGTATCAGACAATCGGAATTAGTGTTTATACGGTACTTGCAACTCTCTGTTTATAATTGGTTTTGCATAACCTTACTAGTAAATTGTTCATTATTTTTCAGGTGAAGAAGAATCCCGGGCCAGTAAGCGGAGGACTTGCACCGATATATGGTGCAGCCGGGAAGATTCCAGATAGAGGCATGGTTAGTGAATTACTGGTAGACTACATGGATAATGCATGCTAATATGATTCTTGGAGTATTTGGGTCCAATTCTTTGTCAAAGGAAAGTGAAAATTGTGTGATGATGATATGTACAATTGTTATCTACATCGTTCATATTTTGTTAGAATTTTAATACTAACTAATGTTTTTAAAAAGAGAGATTAAGAAATTGGTTGAAAGTGATGAGTTGGTCGGTCATGCAAGCCTGTTGGTTTGGTTTTTGTTTTTTAAATCTATAGTTAATCGTTTGCTCTCGAGCTTTGTTAAACTGACAAATCAGAGTGTAAACATCTTAGGGGCGTTTGGTTCACGAAATTTGTTGAAATTAGAATTAGAATTGAAATTTAAATTGGAATTAGAAGAAATTGTATTTGGAATTGAATATTTTCCAAAGGTTTTGGAATTCAAGCAAATTGGGATCTATAAAGGGAATTTAAATTCCAAATGTATTTTTAGTGATAAAATACTTGTAAAGGAATTGGAATTTATAACCGATTGCAAACCGCGATCACCTCAATGACCACTGATCATCGTCGTTACATAGCACCGACCGCCGCCGCCGTCACCGCCGACAATCGACCGCGACCACCAACCGCGATCGTTGCCGAAAACCAGCCGTACCCCACCGCCGCCACTAACCGATCACGCCCCCCGCTAAAAACCAACAGTCGCCTTCGAGCGGGTCTAAAACCGACGAGGTTCAGCGACGACGATCGATAATCGGCCGCGGGCGCGGTCGGTGGAGACGCACGTTTGTAGGAGGCGAGTGCGGTTAACGGCGACTGTCGATTGTCAATCGACAACAGTTATGACATGATCAGTTGTCGGGGAGCAGGGCGACAAGCGAGTATTGAGTGTAGCGTCAAATGAACGGTTTTGGGTGATCAATGGTCAGGTGCGCGCGGTGGTTGGGATCGTCGGCGGGCGGCGGTTGGGGGTCGGCGACGATCGGGCCTCAACGTCGAGGTTGGCAAGGGTCGTCGGTAGTGTCGGTTGGCGGTGAGCGGCGGTGGTGGCGGTCGGTGGTGGAGGCGGGGGTCAGCGGAATTTGAAATCCTTTAAAATTAAGAAGGATTTTGAAATCCTTCATTTGAAGTAATTTGTGGGAATTAATTTCAATTTCAATTTCAATTCCAATTCATTTCGCAACCAAACACGTTAATAGTGGAATTCAAATTCCAATTCCAACGAATTTCAACTAACCAAACACAAAAACCCATGGAATTCAAATTCCAATTCTATAAAATTCCATTGAATTCCCGCATACAAAACATTATTGTTTATCATTATGAGCCAATAATAATATTTTGCTAAGAAAGGCTAGGTCAATGGCTTAAAAGTTGAGATAAATTAAAGTGTTTATCACTTTTGAAATAGATAAAGTAACTTGTAAATCTATTAAAGTAGTAAAATGTAAAGATAAAAACTTATCACACATCTAGACACTAATGAGGTATGAACTACTCCCTTTCCTTCACATCTGTTGTCATATTTTTCATCTCTTCTTCGTGTGGTCTTAAAAACATCTAAAAAACGAGTGTTCGTCAAAGTTTGGATTTTGTTAGCATGAGCACAACCCTAGGTTAGTGCGGTGTCCGACTGGTAGTGATCACGGTATAATCGAGTTATTATAATGCAACCGAAATATATGCTTGGCTACTACATAGGGATGGATGAAGCATACAGTTATCCACAAGAAATATGATACGTTTTTCATGGGGTGACTTTCATTCCCTCTTGCACGATTGAAAAAATATAATGAAATACAATTACAAACTACTACTTATATGCACTAATCTTTAACAACACTAATATCATCATGATTTTATGATAATTTTAATTAAAGTATTAATTGGTTTCAAGACCTACTTAACAATAAACGAGTTAAACGAATCACCCAAACACTTACTATTACAAGAAATCAAACCTCTTATTAAACTTAATTATATTATAGGTCATGTTTGGAATTGTTTATTTTGGTTGAAATGACTTTTGACAAAAAAAAACTTATTAACTTATGATTTTTCAAAAATAGTTTAAAAAAAAAAATGTTTGTATTAGCTTATAAACTAAAACGCCATAAAATGATCAAAAAATACATACTTTTAAAAATATGAAAAGTTAATAAGATGTAGTCAGAAGGGAATGATAGAAAATTAAAGTAAAAAAGTTTTTAAAAATTAATAAGTAAAACTCCTTATTTTTTAAAACCTTTTTTTTACTCTAATAAAAAGTCAGTTTCAAAAGTTGTTATGGTTTTTCAAACACTTTTTTTAATGTGAATAAGTAACAAGCAATCAAAACACATGCACTGTGGGGGTGTTGGGATTGCTTATAAAAACAACTTATTAACTTATTAATTTTTTCAATAAGTTAATAAGTTAGTATGGACTGACTTATTAACTTATTTTTCTCACAACCATCACATTGTCAAACACTATAAAATAACTTTTTAATTTTTTAAAAATTAAAAAATTAAAAGTTAATAAAAAAAAAACATTCCCACTCACCCACTGTATCTATCAAACAAAAATGTATAACATGAAACTGTGAAAGTGTATGAAAGGCATAGTTTTGTTCTATTTTATGTTTATCACGGAGGGGGGAGAACAATGTATATGAATTTGATTTTGCCTCCGAGTCTCTTTTGCCTGAGACAAATCGATTTCAACAGTAAACATTTGTTTCCTTTTGTAATCCATCAATAGCTTGAACAAATCTCGAATCATTGGTTGATAATGGCGTATTTCCATGAATTCGATTAAGCATTTATCGCTATGAGGTACAGGCAAGTTCTAACTCTCTCTTTCGCTCTCAATCGCAGAGATTAATGCCTATATCTATGGGTAGATAAGTACGTACAGTTTATGATCGTGTTTTTAGATCTGTAAGTAGCTTCTGTCACTCAGATTCTACAAATGTGTAAGGATGCATCGTGAAAAGTTATAACGTTACGAAATTAGTGTTCTTCGATGCTAAGCGTCGTTAATCTGTAGTGATTTTGTTAAAATATTACTCATGAATTGTGATTTTTCATCTTACTTTGATCACGCCCAATTTGGTTGCTAATAATGTATTCATGTTCTATTGAGTGTGTATATTTCATTAGCCTACGGATTTGATCTATTATGATACAGGTAGCTAGAATTATGTACATCTGTAACACCTTAGGTTCATAAGAAATGCCCCGCCTTAAATATCATTAAGTAATCAACCCATTTTGTACATATTTACTTGGGTGGGAGCAATCTAAGGACGGTGATCTCCCACTCTTTGTGTGTAAAGTGAGTAATATTGGTTGGTGGTTGGTATGAGGGGCGGATGTTACAATATCATATTAACCGCACATTATTATATTATTAATTTCAATATGTAGAATGCATCTCAGACAGTTGCTCCAAAGGTTCTTTGGATTTCTTTTTAAGAATATATATTTATATGGAAGGTAAAGGACTTCAATCCACATAAAATACTGCGCAAATTCAAATATCTCAAGGAATACAAGTTAATCTTCATGCATGACTCATGCATTTGATGACAACATATATTCCCTTTTATTCTTTTCAAATTCACAAACTTTTATAAAACAATGCTCATAAATACTTGTCATTACTTACCAATAGGAAAAATCACACAATCACACAATCATATCTTGCTTCTTGCAACTAAAATTCAACCAATCACAACCTTGCATGCCACTTTTTCTATGTTTTGCATTCTACAGCTCCAGCACCAGGTCTGCAAATGAAATAGGAATCATGTGTCATGAACAGATTAGAATATATAACACTGATTTTGGTTAGAGTCTGAGTCATGGAATATATAACATGGTTTTAGGCACATGTTTGTGGGTGAGAGGATGAACTTTATGGTTAAGTATGTTTGGTAAGAGAAATCGCAGGATGGGTGAGCTCCCAGGAAGTCTCCACTTGGGCAACCAAAAACAAATCCGAAAGCTGCTTATGAGAAAGCGGACAGGTTAGTATGAGGTACCGGATAGGCAACCGAATGAACAAACACACCCACCAAGACCCCACTGCAGCAGGAGGGTCCATGGATGGTGAAATAAGGGCAAACCTTACTTTTATCCCATGGGATAAAGTGGTTGTTCTTAGTGAGACCCCCGGCTCAGAACAACCTCCCTTTTTGTTTTTTTTATCAAAGAAAAATACAGAAATGTACAAAAAGAACAGGTATAGTAACAGAATTTTTTATTAGAACTTAAAGGAACAGTAAGACATATATGTGTGTGTTTAATATTAGATTATAGATGGTGCATGTTTGCATACTTACACTCAGCATCTGATTTAATCCAGCATTCTTTGTTCCCATCTGAATCATTCATACAACATCCTGAGGGCGTGTAGCCCATAGTGCAGTTTGCACCCTTTTAGAACTATCCACCATAGGAAGTAGTTTAATGTCTTCAGACAGCATTTGATTTCTCTTTTTATACTCCTCAACAAAGTTGCCTTCAGTAACATGTTTCAATTGATTTTCAGACTTGGGTTCAACAGTTCCTTCAGGATGAACTTTCCTATGAAACATTTGTAAAATCTGCATGTATGTTGCACATAAAATGTTAGAATACTCAACTAAAAAGATGTTGTAAGTCAATTAAAGATCAGATGCATATACCTTGCGTGGTTTTTTATCAGCTGTGGAGTGCTTAGAGGAAGAATAATGAGTTCTTCCTTTAAGTATCTTTTTCATCAAACAAACAGCAGATTTTTCAGTTTCTTTCTCTTTTAGCTTTACAGTTTTGTTCATTTTACCTCCGGTAACTTCTTCTGCAGTTTTAGTTCTCTGAAACAGCTCTCCAAGTGATGTTCTATGCTCCTTTTCTTTCTTTATCTTTACTGTTTCCGGCAGTTCAATTACTGAACCAAAGAGATAATCCTGAAGTGGACAAACAACTGCTTCATTTTCATTCTTTTCGCTTCCGTTTTCCTTTCCTTCAGATTCTAGAACCTTCTCTAACTCATCCTTAATGAGCTTTAGTTCATTCTCTGTTGCTTCAGTTTCTTTCTCCATATTATAGGTGGCAAAAGTTGGTGTTTTGGTTCATTAGTGACTGTTTCTGCAGCTAGAGTTCCTATTGCAAGGAACCCATGAAAAAGTTCGGAAAAAAACAGCATCTGATTCTTCTTCTGCTGCTGCTGTCTGTTTTGCGGTCTCTATGCATGTAAACGATTTACGATACTGCCCTTCTCTTTGAAGTTTGCTTGAAGTTTTTGCATAGTAGTGTGATTTAGGATAGTATTGTAGGTCATCAAGTGATGGCTGTCCCGGAAGACATGAGCATGAGTTTCCTGCTCATCAGTTATAGAACATTGTCTCCTTAGGTCAAGGAAATAAGCAATAGATGGTGGGTTGGGTTGAGTTGATTGGCTAAAATGTCACAATGGGTTCGGGTTGAAACAGGTCATTTACAATATTTGTTATTCATGGATTTCGAGAGGGTCAACCCCTCTTGAAAGACGTTTAAGCATTTTCTTTTGTATTTACAAGACAATAAAATTGCAACAATGATCCAAATCTCCGAATAGAAAAGATTAAAATGAGACTTTGGACGACTTTAAAACCGTTTGACCCATTCCCAATTTAGCTAACTTATTTGTTCTGACCCGTCTGATACAAACACAACCCAAATCAACCCTTTTATAAGTAAATTAGTTGAAATCGCCACCTCTAGTAGAAATGGTGGATGGAGATGGGAGATTAATAACTTACTTGGAGCAAATTCTGTTGGCGGCTCGTTGTTCGTCTGCCTAAACCTGTGCTGCATCCAACCAAGTAACTGAAACAAAGATAGTCAAGCATGTACCATTATGATAATACTAGTTTCTGCAAATATGTAAACATTACCTTCATTTTCTTTTTAGAAAGCTCAGTGAGTATTCAGTTCAATGATGATAAGAAAGGAGATGAGAGGTTCTTATTTTTACCTGGTATTTAATAGCCTCATGAAGTTCCAATTCATGGCTTTTAGACAAGAACATAGAGAAAATAACAAACCTTAGGGGCTGGATACATGTGCAAAGATCAAATAATTGGGTCAACTGGTCAATAGTAATTTGCTTTACATTATTTTGACAAATTATGTGATATGTTTTAACATGCATGCATTTGTAAGTTGTTCCTAGGTTATATGTAGTTAGATTGCCTTCTGTATCCTGTCTTAATGTTTTCTATAGGGATGTTTGGGATATTTTATTTAAATATTGTTTTTGCTTAATATAGTGTTTAATAGAACAGATAAGTACTTTAAGGTGTTTAGATGATGAACAGTGCTTATTACTATCTGCTTATTTTAAAGTGAAATAAGCCTGTTAGAAATAGATTAATTTACCTAGGGTGTACATGAGCCAAGCCTGAACTAGCCTAGGTGGCTAGGATGAAGCTCGACCCGTTTAACTTACGAGAGCTCAATCTTAAGTTTGGCTCGTATCGAGCTTATGTCTTAAGAGTTATTTTTTAAGCTAGAGCTTGTCTCGGACTCGGCTCGTTTATTGTTTATTAATTGTTTAATTATCTTGGTTATATATAATTATTTTTTATACATCTATAACTTTTAACTTTATATATAACAAATATATGCTATGTAGTTTTTTATCATAATAATAATAATAATTTTAAACAACCCCTTTAGAGCTAAGGTTTTAGTGAGCAGATGTCGACTGGCTTAGCTCATTTATGCCCTAATTTTTACCCTTAGAGAAAACTAGTACTTTTGAATCCGCAAATTAATAAGTTGCATAAGTTGTATCAATAAGCAGGCCTACGCCCTACGACTAGCAAGATCCCGATATTAATTAGAAAGGAAGCTAATCATGAGGAGATTTATAGTATTATTAGAATAATTTGTTCTGTCCAATGTATCTGAAGGTAATGTCCAAACATTACATGAATGCTACATTAATATACAATGAAATGGTCTCTATGATTGGATATATAGAATTGTAACATGAATAGTGTAAATATTCAACTTTATCCTAATTGTTCACTGTCCAAATTTACAACTTCCTACTAGTTTGGATCCATTTAATATTGAGCAATTTGGTCAAATCAAGCATGGTCCTACCTAAATGCAAAATTCTACTTTGTTTACAAGTAAAATCAGAACAATACAATTCAATGTGCATCAGTACATTACCTTTATTATAAGGACTATGAATCTGAGAATAGACTGGCATCTCCCATTATTGACCGCTACACTTCTTGAATTGTAAATTTTATGAGCAAGTTCTTTGTGTTCTTAAGATGGAGATATAGAGATGAAAAATGGCCGGATTGTAATACAAGTCGGTTCGGGTTGTCTATAAATACTTTTATTAAAAGTATAATTTTTTTCATCAAAAACTTGTGTCAGATATGCATACCAAATTTTATTAATTCGATAATTTTTTTACACTTTGACCCGTTCTCTTTAGCATTTTTTTTGGTATTGCCCATTTTGACCAGTTAGAGATTATACATGATTCTATACGACTCGTGCGGTTGAATTTGTGACCTCTGCTTATATATCATTGTTAGACATCTTAATGAGAGAAGGCATCTCAACAGATTACTGTTACATTGGTATGTTTCTCCTCTGGTTAAATATGTTATCAGGTTGACCGAAACAATTTTCAGAAAATATTATATAACTTAAAAAAAAATAACTTTCTTTTTTCCTCCATTAGAGATTATAATACTCTGAATCGACCCATGGGCCGGATTAGACATCAATATGAGGGAAGGCATCTCAAAGTATGTTTCTCTTCTGTTTGTCTATTATGGTTAAGTATGGTATCAAGTCCACTAGCTCATGTTGAGCTTGTGGTTAATAATATTAGTGTTTAAAGCAAAAAACCAGATGGAATATGAGCCCCAAATAAAGGTAAACCAACCGTACAATTAGATCTGAATTGTAATCTCTCTAGGTCCCTCAATAGATAGGCCCCCTGCTTTCTATGTGCATGCAGGATACACAAGACACATTGTTCTCGCCACCTCTGATTACTTGTCGCGCTTGTTGAACCACCGAAGCAGACCCGATGGTTGGACTCAATCTCAAAGGCTTTTTTTTTTTTTACTTTCTTTTTCCTTCAGTTTCTCAATTACTGATTAATTAGAAGAGGAAAATGGTTTCTAAGAGGACATTTACCAGGTGTCTTCCATCTATCCAAAAGTTGAACGTTTAAATCTTACGAGGTACAACTATATGTGGTTAATCATAATTCATAATTGATTAGAAGTTCTGAAAAAGAAAGAGGAACATTGTAAGATAAGTGAAATATGCATGATACATGAGTGGGCATGCAATGATATACAATAAATGGAAGTAGATGAGTGCAATCTCCATGTGTTGTGTACCATTCTTGTTTTGTAGTCTTGACTTAATAGTCTTTTGTTTAACAAGTTTCCTTTTTGTCATAGGTCTATGGGGGGTGTATGCAAGACTTGGATGATTATAAACCCGTTCAGACCCTAACCAAATTAAACATCTTTCAAAATAATCCTTTTCGACCTGCATGTATTTTTGTTTGAAAGCTAAACCAAAATAACATATTCTTAAGATGACCGATTCTGATCTGAACCCCTCCTGACTTAAACCAATCCTAACCTATCACACAACAAATCCGACCTGTCATTTTGGGAGGTATAATGTTTGTTTATCATAATTCCTAAAGTTAAATAATTAAAAACACTTTGAGGAAAGCATATATTCAAACTAAGTAGCACATTGGATGTTTCCCTACATGTGTTGCTTTGTGTATGGAATATATGTATTATAATTACCTAACGTTATGTCCTTCAGCTACTAAATGCCGATTTGTGACTACAGTACTACACGAAGTGTCACGGCCCATAACACCATATAATTGGTGTATATGAATAATAAAAGAATTTAGTTAAATATAAATAAAACCATGCATACATTATTTAAGTAATTATTAAAGAACAATAGTGAGTACTAAACTATAGTGTAGCAACTTATTAATACATGATTTTTTGGTTATACGCATACTCCTACTTTACTAATCAACTTCTCCTATGCGATGCCCCTATAAAAGTAGCCATACATGTATTGTACGAGAGTGTACATATGTATACAATCACTACTAAAAATCTATGCAAATCCGTCAAGAAATCTCTATGTAAAATACATGATATGAACCACCACGAGGTATTTATTTTACAAAATGCGTTGTGATTTTACTAATCATGTATAAATACGAAATGGTCTTAATACGGCACCTGTATAATATTTCTTCAACGGCGAACTCATTGTAACAAAGGTATTTTGGTAGCGCCTTAGTACATACACATTAAACATATCCTAAATCTATGCCATTTGTTTATAAAGGAATTTGAAGGAACGGACGCCATTGTAATACCTTCATACCATTGGCTACATGCCTTTTGGTAGCCACCTATATAATAGCTCGAGGATTAGGAGTTGTTCGATATAGAACATAAACTCAATCTAAACTTGATAGTTGATATAAACCAAAGTAACTTGATTGAAATTTTATATAATCAATGTAAGAGTATAGAAACTACATCAGAATCAATAATCTTCATATTCCAACTCTATGAACTGTCATTAACCTAAGAGAAATCGAGAATTTGAGAGGTTATTTTAGAAGTCGTGAGAAGAGAAGGTAAACAATGTAGTATAACGTTTCACAAACAAAATAATATATTCAATAAAATATTGTTTAAGAAGAGAGAGTAAACAACGGGGTATAACGTATTACAAACAAACTTATCTAGCAAAATCTAGTTTGAACCTTTGAAATATTCTATTCTTATTAATCCCTTATGTCGGTGGTTTTTTTTTTTTGGATATTATATATATATATTAAATATACATTGGGTTTATTTGCTTTTCTTTTTTTTTTGATATTATATATTATATATTATATATACATATTAAAAACTTAGATCGGTAGCTACAATATCTTTTTTTTTATATTTATATTGTCGTTTTTTATAAGTTAACTATTATATGCTGCAAATTAAAACCATAGTTTAATATTGGTCTAATGGTTTCTAAAATTTTTTTTTTCAATTCTACCCGTGTTCAAGCCTTCTACTACACTGTTTATTTCTATTTATTTTTACAATGATAATTGGCTGTCTACGCATCACATACTTTTAGCATTAAATTTTATTTATATTTATTTTTATAATGATAATTGGCTGTCTACGCATCACATACTTTTAGCATTAAATTTTCTGCAAGTTTAACTTTCAAAGAAAAAATTGAATTATATATAATATTTAACAAAATATGCTTTTAAATGTTAAATCAGGACATGTGACCTTTTTATATGGTTTTAGATTTTACTTTAACAATTTTTTAAGGTTCGCTTTCGTATTTTTAATGTTACAACGATTTTTTATGAAATACTTTTTATTTACGTATCGACATTCAAAAACAAACCGTCGCAACGCGCGGCATACCCTACTAGTTACTTATTAAGTTATTAGCCCTAGTCAATCATCTCAGCCCAATAACATACAGAACTACTTGCTGGCAGGCTGGCAGCATGTGTAGGCCCAGTAACACACTCATTCAAGTAGCCCACTTACAAATTTGAAAAAGTCTTCCAAATTTTATCTTAATCTTGTAACACTCAAACAAATAGATTAAATAAGTAACAGACAAACTAAATCCTTGATATATTGTGATATGATATATTCTAATACACTATCTTACTTCCAAGAAATATATACTCTAAATATATATTTACTTTCACGTCAGAGTCTACGACGACACTATCAGCCGCACTACAAAAAGTGCAAGCACAAGCACCCAAGACAAGTCTTCAATACATCGAACACTATCATCGTGATCATGTGTTTGTAGGAACAATATGTATGCTTAGGCGGAAAAACATGTATACATCGCATATAAACACAAAAAATATAACGAATGAACTCATTATAATAATAAGAGAAAGTGCATAACTGGATGGTATTTAAAGTAGTTTCACTAATTAATCAAACTTCTTTTCTTTTGTTTCCGATTGTGTTTTGTCACCAGCCACCTTTGCCTCTGTCTCGTATCTCTCCTTGAAATATTGCTCAAATGCTTTTGGTAGAAAATGTGGAATCAAAAATGCACTCATATTTATAGAAAAGTATGCCAAATTTGCTGCTGCTAGGCCCACACCAAACCAATACCATGCGATATCCTGATCAAACAAGACACGAGACATTAGCATACATTGTTATCGTAATCAGACCGAACCGGCTGGTTGGACAGCACACTAGCTAAGGCATTAGCTAGATAGTTCGATCGAATCTGCTTAAAGTCTTAAACCGACTGGACATGTTGAATCGGTGAATAGAACCGCATGGTTGGATTAGGTTTGAGAAACAATATATATATAGTAGATTTATTTATTGCTCTAAACTTTATATTTTTGTTCATTCTAATCTTCAAATTTTTTTAACACTACAAATCATATGAAACAGCAAAATAGTTGCATATTTTATTTTAAATTAGTCATATTATTTATTATTTTAAATTAGTCATATATGTTTTAACATTTTTAAATTATTTAAAAAAAAATTGTTTTCAAAAAACTGATCCGGCCATTTCTGATCCGTAAACTTACAAAATAAACCCAGTTAAATAACCAGTCCACTTAAAAACAAAACATCACATCTAGTCTAGTCATGTAATATATATACGTAAGACATTTGTTACTTTTTATAACGTTTAGTACGTACCTGGATATGAGCATTTTGATCAATAGATTTGTTCATCCACACATCTTGTATCCAATCCAATATAACAAACAACCTTCTAACCGTATACAACGTCGGCACCAATGCCCTCACCGGTGCCGAAAACAACGACAACCCGCTAACGACATTCTCCGTCAATATTTGAAACGACAGCAGAACAACTGCGGTGTCGCGGATCTAACCGCCTCGTTGTCGCCCCTCGCGAACCCGCCCAACACATAAGCCAACGGCAAGAACAGCCCGATGACCGTCCCCGTGATCGAGTAAACGCGCAGCATCCCGCTTGCATGCACGATGTCGTTCGATCTAGCGGCCCCGGGGAACGCTAGGCGCGATAGGAGGAGGAGGTACGCGGTCGTGATGGCCGGAAAGACGAGGTCGAAGAGGGGGACGAGGCCCGTGGCCGAGAACACCATCACAAATGCTACGAGTTGGAGCTCTATCCACCGAGGGAACCCATCATGCCGCCACCACCGCTGCCCGTGGCGGTGGGATCTGGGGTCGTGGTGGTGGTGGTGGTCGGCGGTGGGTGCCACCGCCAGTTGTACGCCGGACATTTTAATGAAGAGGTGGTGAGTTTTGGAGTGAGGTTGAAGGGGTGATAAAAATAATAATAATAATAATAATCATCATCATGGGACTAATAGAGTATTAAGGGAAGGTTGTTTGAGAGAATTATGGATCAAATTTTCATCACTGGGGTTTGTTTGCCCACGTGGTGTGACTTGCTCTTTCGAGAAACAAAATATCAATTTTTATTTTTATGTTGGTCTTAAAAAAACGAGTTATCAAATTTCAGACATGAAGACTTAAAGACTCGATCCATATTTATATAACTAAAGTTTATTTTAGGACGGGTTAAACTAACACTTTAAATCTTATGATATGTTTATAACGGGGTTTGAACTTTGATCTTTTGAGTGTGGCTTAATTCTAACCCGTTAGTATCAATGGGCCATATGCACGTTAGTTTTTATAGCTATAGTAGATGACTTTACATGTTTGTGAGTTATGTTTAGTTAAAAATAGAGCTACGTTTAGTTAAGAGACATGTTAGAGTTTGTTATACATTTTTTCTGGATAAATATTTTACTTTTTATTACACATCAAAGTTGAATTTTAGTTATCTAGCCTTCTAGGGTGTTAATTATTTGATTTTGAAGCCGAATGAACATAATAAATTGGATTAAACTGAAAGTCTGAAACCGATTATTGAACCAAATGAGTATTCATTATTACCCTAATTGTTTAGCCCAGCGCCCCAGCCCATCAACCAAATGCGGGCCACTCGTCTTTTGTAACAGCCCAATACCTTTTGTGTTTGTGACTTGTGACGGCCCATTAAAACTCTGACTTGACTCAATCGACTCAGTCACTCGTCTCAAGTACTATCCAGGCTTTATGATGGAGAATAATAATACTATCATGTAGAGGAGAGTTATAAAAAAGTATTTAAAACAAGCCAATACAACTAAAAAGACACGCAAAACAACCATAACCACTCTTTTGTGCAAATAAGAGCTTTAACGATATCATTCTTCAATGATGTTTTTATTAAGTGAACTTTGAGGTGGATCAACTTGATTCGTGTTATAACTATATTTTAAGGATACTTGGGTAAAAAACAATAATATTTATTCACATTCTGTATTTTTATTACGAGCCAAAAAAAATTAATTGTTCTTATAATCGTGGGTGATTATTTATATTATGGATTTCACACACCAATGGATATTACAATATAACGTTATCCTATAAAATAAAAATTATCACTATATATGGTAAAAACTAAAAACACCCTGAAAGCAGAAAATTTGATAAATAATATACCATTATTCTCGTAATTGGATTTTCTAACTTTAGTAAATGGGAAATCATAACAATATACGTTTATGGCATATAAGAAAATACCTCCCTTTACATATTAGCTGTGATATTGATAGTTAATAATATACCTAAGGGACGCATGTCATAAGTTTATACCATTAATTATATTATCAAAGATTTTATATATTTTTTTGTTATTTTATGACATTTCTGAACGGTAAATGTGCAACTCTACTTCGTAAGATAGGTGTTATCTTACTTGGGTTCGGGGACACTTATCTGTTTCCTAGCCAGGACCGTACCCCCAACCCCCTATGAGAAAACTCATTGCTGAGAAAACCCACAGCCTCAATTTTGAGAATTTTGCTTAGAGTAAGACTTGAACTCATGACCTCTTAATATTTACATGTAATAGGTACCTCGTCTTAACCAGTTGTGCTAAAGATCATTAAACTCTAAATACCATCTAATCAACCTACCCTTGTAGAAAGTCAAAACTCCCGTCATATTTATGAAAATAATCACTCATACCATCAGGCCACAAGGCCATGTGCATAGGTATCATATTAGTAGTAAATGAATACATGAATACTTTAAAACTAAGGTAAATATATGTCGTTATAAATGAGTTTTACATTACATTATGTTATAGACACTTACCACAAATATTGCACTTACAGTTCAATATCACAAATGTAAAAATTGTTGCCTCTTTGTATTTAGAATAACTGCCACTCTGCCCATCAAAATGTATATCTATGACCAACAAATTATCCGTAATATGCAAAATCAAGATGCATAGACATAAAAGGTGTCATAAAAATAATAAATACTAATCATGCATCATAATAATACTAATAGTCGTGTTCATTTACTTCATAAAACTCCTATACAACCTTCTAATCCAAAACATTCATACTAATCTTAATCAATGAGATATCATATATATTCCCCCTCGTAATATTCCCACAAAACCATGTTGCAAACGAAAATGTAACCCAAAAGTTTGTTTTGCGACGTGTTAATATCTATATATCTAATTATCTACATATAGAGCAAGCATTGGGATTCTCGTCACTAAATAGTTGTGGGGCGTAAACGAGCCCCGGAGGAGCATTTGGGTATGGAGAACCGGGGTTTTGGCGTCTTTCTCTTTCTTTTCATTATTTTCATGTTCCTCCTTTTGTTCACCATCTTTTTGATTCTTTTTGTTGTTCTTTGGGTTCACAATCTCAGCGTGCCTTCCTGCCCTCTTGCTAATGTATGGGACTAGGTTTTTTGGATCGAAAGTACCCTTTACGGTCACGAGTGATTTCTCCATATCAGCATTCACCATCTGTACTCCTGTAAGTTACATAATCGCGTCAATCTACCATTCAATTTTGTTAAATTATACCCAATTTTGTATTAAAAGATTAAACTATGATCATATATAGTATAATCAGTATATCTTTCATGCTTATGTTCTGATCTCCATCCAGAGATAACCATAATAACATAGGAATGGACTAAAGTTTAGGTAAATGTCATACACAAACTAGGAGATAACTAATATAACTAAAAGAATTGTACCAAATAACTGAATGATAAATCAATAGTTATATGTGTGTAAATAACCAAATTGATAGAACTAAACAGTCTTTATGGTTATTTCTACAAAAAAACATGTTATTTGTCGAAAAAGTTTGTTATGTTATTTTATAAACAACGTTATTAGTTTTCACTTGTACTTTTTTATAAATTAAAAGTAAAACTAATTTTTCATTTAACCTAAGAAACAAAATGATCTATTAATTAAAATTAGCTTGAACCCACCAATGCTCAAAGCCAGCGGTTAATCGGAGGTTACGAATAACTATCTTTTCCAGTAACCAAATTAACCAAACCTCTTAATTACTGAAACCAATCGATTTGAAAATCTAATCCATTCACCCCTAAAAGAACATTGTTCAAGCGCCAAACTGAGGGCATTGTGTGATGGATTTAACTGAGAATTTAGAAATGTACCTTCCATCTTGTGGAAGCAATGTTTAACCTCCTTAGCACAGGCCTCACAGTGCATGTGCATCTTCAACGCTACCTCTACTACTTTTGGTGCCTACATCATACATACATCAATACATCATGATCAAATAAGCCAAAAGGGCCAAAAGCATATAGAACAAGCAGATTATAAATTTGAGAATAATATACAAAAAAAACACCAAATTGAACCTATGATCATATCATAACAACTGAATTTGCCGATTTAGAAACGAAATTATCATCAAAATCTTATTATTTTGTATTAAAACAAGTGAAATCACTCAGGTTCTTCTCTGGTTCTTCTCCGGTTGTTTCTTCTGCACCGGAGAAATGATATGCACATATTTGCCTGTTTTCGCTTCACACGCTCCGCGACACTCACTGGATCAGCACCTTTGCCCTTGATGGTGACCCGATGATCTGTTGCGTTGGCTTCAATTTCTTCAACGCCTAATCAATACATCATTAACGGTGATTAAACATACATGATGAATGATATAGTAATAAATGTTATGGAATGAGTGTTAATGATTAGAATAATGGGAGTTATTAGCAAGTAATTAGTGGATCACCTTTGAATCCTCTGAGTGATTTCACGACGGTTTTAACACAGCCTTCACAATGAAAGTGAACTCCCAACACTATTGTTCCAGCATTTTGCTTGTTTTTTTCGGATTTTGGTTCGTTAGGGTTTTCATCTGCTCCATCGACTTGTTATCTTCTTCGGTGTTTCTGTTCTTCTTATTCTTCAATTTTCATGTTCCAACAAAAATCGATGTATCATTTGGTTAACCGAGTGCTAGATTCTAGTAGAATGAAAACGAATCATGATTCATTCGATTGAAAATTCAAATATTCAATCGAACGTATGATATACAGATTTACACACACTAACACACACAGTGTTTACCATCACAGAAATGTAAATCAAATCGGGGAAAAAAACTTCCGAAGAGAGAAATTGAAGAATCACAAGCATCGATCAACGAGTTTGATGAATCCATAAAACTTGTATGAAAACAGATTCAATAAACTTGCTCGTTCAATATACATGAGATTCTAGAGTTGTGAATTCCAGAAGAATCAACAGAAATCCATATATCATTCAATAAACAGAGTACTACAAGCTAGTAAAACTAGAAGAATAGAAACGATTCATGTTTCAATCAATCAAATATTCAATCGAACGAGTGAGCAATAGATCTACACACAGTGTTACAACACTGAAATTGTAAACATCAAGGGAAAAAAAAACTTCCGATGAAATAAATCGAAAATCCGCAAACATTAACAACGAGTTCGATTAATCCGTAAAAACTCGTATGAAAACGGATTCAATCAAACTTGCTCGTTCGATAAACATGAGATTATGGAGTTACAATTCTGTAAAATAAGCAAATAAATCAAAAAACCTTCAGATGAAACAAATCGAAGAACCACGAGCATCGATTAACAAGTTGATTAATCCATTAAACTCGTATGAAAACGGATTCAATCAAACTTGTTCGTTCGATAAACATGAGATTTTAGCGTTACAATTCTATAAAATAAGCAGACGAATAAAAAAACCTTCAGATGAAACAAATCGAAGAACCACAAGCATCGATCAACGAGTTCGATTAATCCATAAAGCTCGTATGAAAACGGATTCAATCAAACTTACTCGTTCGATAAACATGAGATTTAAGAGTTACAAAGCCGTAAAAAAACAAATAAATCGAAAAAACTTCAGATGAAACCAAACTGGAGAAGCACAAACATCGATCAACGAGTTGGATTAATCCATAAACATTGTATGTGGTCGTTTCACTTCGATAATCGATAAACATGAGAATTCAGAGTTAGAATTCTGTAAAGGAATGAAGGAAATCAGAATGCAGGTGTGTAGTGTGTACCTTTCCCATGCTCTTGCGTTTGACGAATGGCGAGAAGAATGCAGCAGCAGAGGAGTATAACGGGAGCACAACTACACTGAAACTGACATGCCTATGAGTCGCTGTGATATATATAAGCGCACACCACTACTCTGTTTTTTTTCTTTTTTCTCCCTCTCTCTTTCTCTCTCTAAAAAAGTGTAAGAAAATAGAGAGCTTTTGTTTTATTATATCCAATATAAAAATATCGTCTGATTTTACTTGTTTTATTATATCCAATAAAATATCGTTTGATTTTACCTCAAAAGGTTTCGGTATTTTTTTTCCTAGCTCGGAGGCTTTTTGGTAGACTATTAATGGTTAATATATAACCTAATGTTGAATAGTTAAAAAATTATATTTTAATGATACATTTTAACCATTCAATATTAGTATCATATTTTTATTATTAAAAGATTATGAATCATTAAGAGGTATTTTTAATAATTATTAAAAATCTACCATACAACCTCTTAGTGTTAAGTGTTAAATTGTTTTTAT
Source organism: Flaveria sonorensis (assembly GCA_025506505.1). Taxonomy (NCBI): domain Eukaryota; kingdom Viridiplantae; phylum Streptophyta; class Magnoliopsida; order Asterales; family Asteraceae; genus Flaveria; species Flaveria sonorensis. Next base: position 53,049 of record JACCIY010001241.1, read on the forward strand.
ATAAAAAAAATCAGTGCTCAAAACTAATAATATAGTAGAATGTGAGTTGGTGTAGTGTAAAACATAAGTGCGCGTGTGAGTTGTTATAAAAAAATATCAAAGTATGAGTAGGTTGTTGTTATAAAAAATGATTATAGAAGTAAGATATTTAATTATTGATTAAATGTGACAAGGGATGTGATTTGTAACGGTATTTTAATGATGAAATATACTTGCATTATAATTGGTATTAGAAAGTGTTTAAGACTGTCTTCATTATGGAGGGATCTTTCATCTTGTACACCTTAAGTAATTAAGTAAAACACCGGTTGTCATCGAGATTTAATGGAAAGTTAACTTGTTTTTCTATTCAATCTGCAAATAAGATACGAATAAAAAATCAAAAAGTTATTCTTTGTGACTATAGTACAGGTGTTATGACCATATCAATCGTCCAGCTTATCGTTTCTTTCTGTTTCCTCTCTCTCTCTATTTTTCTCTCTCATAACCTGTCCATGGGTGGGGACTTCGTCTCAACCCTCTCTCCTAGATGGAGATACTTATTTTTTTCATATGGGCAATTAGGAAATGAAAAGAATGTATCATGAAAATTATCGTTGTGTACTATGGAGTAGCTTTAATATGTGTGACTCATTTTATTCCAAAAAGATAGTTTTTATAAATATATTTTCTTTACATAACTATACAACGTGAATTCCTGTTTAAATATGATTTGTAATGTAATTGGTAGTCTCTTAAATGAACTTATTCAGCAAATACCACTCTTGCTATAATCAGAAATAATCTTTTTAAAATGACAATGGCAAATTGGTCTAGTAAAAAACTTTGTAGATAACTAATGGTCTAGTAAAAACTTTGTAGAAACTAATGGTTTAGTAATAGGGTGAGGTTATTCTCAAAGTGTATTTTTGCTACAAAGTGTGAGAAGACACAATGAGGCTAAAAAAGTCACAAAAAAAAAAAATTATATCTCGCATCTAAATCGAATTTCCAAAAAGTATTTCGGAGTCTCTGTTCCTCTCGTCGTCCTCTTTCAGAAAAAAAAAATAAAAATAAAAATAAAAAAAATTCATTGTGCCTTTATGACACAATGACGTCATTGTGTCTTTCATAATGACACAATGACGTCATTGTGTCTTGCATAAATGAACAATAAAAAAACGTTAATTTTTTTTCTTTTATTTTTTTCTTAGTGAAGACGGCTAGGGGAACAAAAGTTCGGAATTACTTTTTTGAAATTCGATTTAGATTGTGAGATATAATTTTTTTGTGACTTTTTTTTACTCATTGTGTCTTCTCACGCTCTGTAGCAAAAATACTTTGTATTTGAACCTCTTTCTTAGTAATATAGTGTTTGCTTTTATAAAAATGGCAAGTTTTTGAGTGGGGGTCGTAAAAATCATTGTCTAAAAAGTAAATGCTTTCAATATGTGATTTAAAGACTATAAACTTTTGCATATGATTTTTATGTGTGATGAGGAAATTAGAGCTTATCAACCATTTTAGAGTCCGAATAAAATCACAATTATTAGATCCTTTTCTAGAATTTCATGTTATAAAGGTTCGAAAGAACTTATGAAATTTTAGGTGATATTCAAAAAAGAAAAATCGGAACCCCTTTTTGAAATTTAAGCCCAAGGTCTAAATTATATACACATGATACGTTTATAATTTCTTTTGCATAAATGGTCTAAAATATGGTAGTTGCTTTATTTTAATTCTTTTTAAGCCACCGGAGGAAAATAATGATGAATTAATAGGTAGACCATGTGCTAATAGTTCTAACTGATTTAAACTTTGGGTGTTGCTAAAGTTACTATCCTCTTTCATTTGATAATATATTGTCTACTACGAGAAAGAATGATGAATTGATGATACCCTTTTAATTTTAATTTATATTTGTTACTTTAAGAATGATGGATTGATGATACCCTTTTTATATTAATTACATTTGTTACTTTATTGTGTAATGAGAAACTCGTGAAATTTTTCACTTTATGATACACGAATAGACGTGTGTGTATACTGTTTTTATGATCGTATATTAGGAGTAACAATTAAATGTAAACTTGATGAGAAAATCTAAAATATTGGTAATTTATTATCAGGTATGGGTCGAGGAAATTAAATCTAAAAGTTTTTGTGAATTTCATAAGAGTATGGTATGTAGGTGATACATGTTTCATTTCCCAAATCTATTTATCCGCATAAGACTTAATATAATAATATATTTTACGAGGTAAATTTTTTTAAAAAAATTAGTTACTTAAAGTTGTTTAAAACAGATTTCTATGATTCAAAAGCATACTGAAATGTTTGATATTTAAAGTCGATTTTTGATAAGAGTTAAGATTTTATTATGGTAACAAGCATCTTAACACATAACTACTAACAACATAAGTCCATAAACAACCATGTAGGCACAAGGTCATGAAGTATCAGGCACTAGACGCATATAAAATTTGCATAGATGACACGTTTTATAATCAGGAATGAAAATGAGATAATCAATACTTTTTGTGTTAACCCTACTTATTTTATCCCTACAAATCCCTAAGAATCATCATGCCTCTTAATCATGGATGCATCTTATCTCATGCTAGCAAAAAAAAAAAAAAACTTAAAATGACACAAAAAATATTTTTTTTCAAAAGACGTGTCTTATAGTTTGGAGAAGAAGAAAACCGATTTGATTGAAAACAAAAAAAATGTTGGTCTAACTTTAAAGAAGACAAAGAAAACCGATTAGATAGCAAATGACAAAACTAAAAAATAAAGTTAAATTTGTAACAGTATTTTAAATGTTTGGTTTTTTATTGAAATTTGTTTCAAAAAAACAAGCGAAAGATTTAAGTGATAAGTAACTAAGAATGACCAGGGTCTTTGGTCTAGCGGTGCATACATATTAAAAATGATGTTCATTATTAAGAGGTCGATGGTTAAAGTTTGTGATGGACAAATATTTTTTTTTATAGTGTAAAACCTGGATAAATGAAATTGCTGATAAAAATTTTAACAAGAATTAAATATAAATGAAGTCATTTTTTCTAATGACTAGATGTTAAGCCATGCGGTATATCTTAATGCCCAATACGTTGATGTTGAGTTGGCCTTATAACGGGTGGGAACACCACTCTCCTTGTGCATTAAGGGGCGTTAAAGGTGTGATTCATTAACCTTTTAACACCGTAAAGATTTGTATTTGATTTTTGTGTTTTTTTTCTTGACATAATGCATATATACTAATTGGGAAGATGAAGTTGAAGTTACATATCTATTGTGAGGAAGTTTAAGTTGCTTAACACATGTGTTATTTTAAAATGCTATTGCCCTTCGTTTATATTTTTTTCCTTTCACTTTTATCATTTTCCCCCATCAAGTATCTCAACGTATTTTTTTCGCAATTAATTATTTGTTTTGTTTTGTTTTCTATTTATAATCTGTCTATTTTATTTTTATTGTTTTAAAAATTAATGAAAACAATAGTATTATTATTATTTTAATTTAAATTAAACGTGTAATTTGTATAAAAAGGTGGGTGATGTACAGTTAATGAGTGATTTATATTTTCTTAGAGTGAGATAATGTGAAATGTACTAATTTGAGTGATTTGACACCTACTTAGAATTAAGAGGCGTTAGAACACACGTCATGGCCTTAAACTACCTATCCTACATTATAATTATAATTAATTTACATCAATTTGTAATTAACAATACCTAAACTCACCATTTAAAATAAATTTCACTGCTTTAATTTCAAATTACTTTGTAATTAAACCCAAATAACCAACCATCCCATATATAAGGCATTATGGATTTATACTCAAAAGTTCTTACAAAGGTTGCGTCATGTATTTAAATATTTATAATAATCGTAGGTCGGTAATATCAAATTTAAGTTTATTCAAAGAAGGTGAAACACATATTCTTTCACAATCAGTTTCTCTAACACTCATTTGTGCCTGATACAATAACCATATCTCATATTTGCTGACTCCACTTCGTTGATGAACACCAACGAGTACCGTGTGATTGTTTAACATTTTCATGGTTTCACTTGTCTTATGTCGACTGTACCGCTATGCTCAATAAGACTTTATATTTTCATAGTTTTATAACTACAATACACACACTTTGTAACAAATGGTATGGGTTTGTATGGTCATTTGGTTTATTTTACACCTTAAAGATGGAGCTATATGTCATAACGAGGGGATACATTGCAAAAACAACTATGTTCTCGTCAATATATATGATCGTATACATGTACATCCTTATAGTTATATGACCACACATGTATACAACTGAATATGGATGTGATTTGTGTCAGTTTGTAAGAAAACATGGCAACATTAACCTTGCTCTCATCACGTCGTATATAAGCATACACAACCAATGTATAATACGTACAACATCACTTTCATGCTTATACACTCGTATACAAACTTGATGGTTGCTTAACACATGCACTATGGATTGGATTAGTCGCTTGATTAAAACTGGTAATACCATCTGGTCCATCACAGTTGTATGCAGGTGTATTCAACTTAGGGTGTAAACGTACTCCCTTGTGTGGTTGTTTATGAGTATTATAAAATACATTCTTGTATTTGAATAAAAACGTACAATATACTAAGACGGAAATTTATCATCAAGATGTTTTCATTATATAGACACGTATATTTGTAATTTTGTTATTAATAGTTTAAGTGAATCAATGACTACATTATAATAGAATAGAAGGATTAGTGGTTTTAGTGTTATCAGACCATTTTTAATAACTAGAATTTACTTAAGATTAAAGAAGAAATTTGAACAAACATTATACAAGTTATGAGTTGTGATATAGACATTCGTTCGTTACTATTCTTATTTCCGCAACCAGGAATCTGAGGTTTCAAAGAGGCGAAACCTCTAGGCCAAGGGGGTTTCATATAGGCATCACTTCACCAACAGGATTAAAAAAAATAAGTCTCTATCAAGAAATATTCTTGAATTCCAATACGAAATCAATCTTATCACGACTCATAGAACATTCAACCCATTACGAATCCTCAAACTTACATACACTTATATAAACCTACTATAAGAACTAAATCTTAATGTCTTTCTTGCTCACACATGCCCTAGATGATCAATTAAAAGTTAAAACCACCCCCTATTAAGAAAACAAACACAATCCCTTGAATGAATATTTCAAGATCATCTCAATTCTCAAATGTCAAACCACCAAACCCTTTACGTGAAAATGTAGAATTTTACAAGCACTAGAACCAAAGAAGAAAGATTTGCTGTTTTCTTACTCGATTCAAAACCACACCACACCTCGTCCACTCTGTTTCTCTCTCCCATTTCTCATAGATACACACACGAAATCTGTGCCTTTTGTCTCTGCCATTAGATTGGATCTCCCAAACACACACACACACTCCCTGTTTCTGCAACATACTCATAGATCCAACGGACCTAATGAGGAATGAAGAGATTGAGAGCTCCGACGACAACGAATTGCCGTCGTCGGCGCCGCGAGTCGGCCGGAAATACGGTCCCGTCGTCGCGCATGATAATGATCCCGTTGTTCTCGAGATGTCGTCGTTCGATCGTGGATCTTCGTCTAAAAGTTAGTTTTCTGATGTTTTTTCGGTTTTTCGTCATTTGTTTTAGATCAGTTG
>JACCIY010000526.1:0-103385 GCA_025506505.1 Flaveria sonorensis
TTGATGTTAGTTTTCTCTCATAGTATTTTAACCTGCTACTAATAATGTAGGCCCTGCAAAGATGGTTGTGTTAAGAAAGCAGATGAACCAGTTAAAACCAAACAAAGGTTAAACTTGAAGATGTGAGCAGAGTTCCTGCGTCAAACACACACTTAACTTTTTTCCTGAAGGTTTTTATTCCAAGGTGTTGCTAGTAGTGGGAAGGACATCAGCAATCATGCTTAGCAGGGAAGAGTCCTAATCCTGCTACCGTGATTGTCACCAATATTCTGTCTCATTTTTGTTTTATGTTTGAAATATTTAATCCCTATCTTGGTGTTGAATTGTTGATATAGTTTTCTCTATCACTATTTAATCCTGCTGCTATAAGGTTGGTCCAGCAAAGACGGATGTTGTCAAGAAAGCAGATGAACCAAGTCAAACCGGAAGAGCTGAACTTAAAGATCATGAGGTGAGTTTCTTGCATCACACACAACTACTCACATATATATAAAATTTCTTCTTTATTAGTTTCTCTCGTCACTATTCTGTTTTTATTGACATTGGCTGCTGCAAGATGATACATTAAGGCGATGGGACGAAGTATAGCCCATTACACATTTTAACATGCCCAAGTGAAGATCAGTTCAAAAATTGGGTGTCACTAAAAAAACTTTATTGCTTAGAAAGTGTGGAATTTTTATAAATATTTGTTTTGAAACCGTTTCAATAATAATAGATTTTTACCATAAAATAATTTGGGGGGTTTTATACTCTAAAAGTACAATTTGAGCAACTTTTAATCACTTTGTCATGTCTTCTTTTTAAGTTATTTTTAGTTATTTTTTCATTTGATATAAAAATGTAACCTGTGTTGACCCAATGCCTCTACACATTCTCCTTATGCCCAATGAAGGTGCGTTTTTATCCTTGTAAAGAAATGTTGCTTTTTATCAAAATACTTGGCACTTGTCAGAACCTGTGTCCCAAACAATATATTGTTTCACTAAGATATTCTCCATCATATACTTGTAAATGTGTATGCTTTTATTTATGGAGGTCTTTTCAATGCTGAGAGGTATAGATAAGATTAGTGTGTGCTTTATTAAGGTAGTCTCGAAAGTCAACACTTATTGTGAGGCTTTGGGAAGTCATTGGAGAAACTTGATGATTTTTAGGCCAAAATGCTCTCTGGTGTTTCTAAGAGTGGTGTGTTTAATCGTGTCCGGCTCCGGTTTCAGAATTAGTTGTTTTGATCTTACGAAGTGTCACTTATCTAGTTGTGAGCACTTGTCCAGTCGTGAGCGTCATCTGCCCAGGTTTGTCTCTTTTATCATTTCTTCAATTAAACGTGTTGCTACAATTATTTAGTATTATTCTCAACTTAAGTATCTTCTGAATTGTCTATTCTAATGTTGTTGACAATAGTGGGAAGGACAAACAGCAAGCATGCTTAGCAGAAAGATCATATACCGCTTCTATGAGTTTAAGCAATATTGTCTCATTCTTTTTTCTTTGATCTTTAAAGTACATTTATCCCAACTCTTGGTTTTGATACTAGTTTTTTCTCATATTTATCTAAACCTGCTGCTAATAATGTAGAACCTACAAAGGACGGTGTTGTCAAGAAAGCATGAATGAGTAAACCAGAAAAGTTGAACAGGGATGTTGAGGTGAGTTCCTTGTGCCAAACACACACATACAAGCATCTATAATAAACATTTCTTCTATATTAGTTTACCATTTTTTATCATTATGATAGCCCAGTTCGAGAGGGGGACTCTCTTAATACACCAAACAAGACAATTCAAATAACAAGACAAAAACAAACTGAAGCTAACAAGACAAAAACATTGAAAACAAGAACGATAGTCGGTCCGGTTCGAGAGGGGCTAGTCTATTATTCAGCTCACGGGTCGGCGTATTTACACCATGATTGCTGTCCCTAACATTGTAGATGTAGATCAGAATATATTCTTCATGATGAAAATCTGAGTCTTGTGACTTACGGTAGTTTTGTTAATCTTTTTGTAGGTGAGGAGCTTGTTTCGTTGCTTGGTGCTTTGCTTACAAATGGGATTTTTCATAACCGACAATGAGGGTGGTGACACTCACGTATCCTTTTTTCTAAGTGGATCAGGTTAACACCATGATTTTCCTTAAAACTTGATTATGTGGCACGATATTGGTCAGTGGGAGTTTAGTAATAATCACATGATTTGAATATTTGGATTAGTGAATTTTATGCTTGCATTTTAAATCTTATTTGAATCTGGTTTCAATAAAAGTCGAGTTGAATTGCTGAACCTCGCATCATTGTAAGGCGTGAAGTGCTGAAGCTAAGTGTTCAGTTGTTCTTGCTCTTTTTGAAGCCTTGAAGAGACAAGGTAAAAGACCTAGATCTGAAACTTGTGCTCTAATTATTGTTTACTAAATATTGCTTGACTTCTGCCCTATTTCTTGATTTTTTTCTATAGTTGCTTGGGATGATGAGTATGATCCTGGAACAACTTAGCCAGTTGAGTAACAAACGAGAAGTTGATGGAAATCCAGTTGTTTGGGCCAGGATGAGTTCTAGAGGTGAAGGGTGTGTGATGATGATGACCACGGTAGCGTGATTGGTTAGTTAGGGTGATGACAGTGATGGATGTTGGTGGTGGCAGAGAAAGTGGAAAGTCCGATGGAGAGATTAGTGTGGGAGAAGGTGGTTTTAAGGGTGGTGGTTTGGGTGCGGTCGACTGAGAGCGAAGGAGGTGGTGGCGGTGGTATGGGTAGGTTATGATGGAGCTAAGTTCTAGGTTTGATGAGTAAGCATTAGGTAGTAGTTGTTGTTGGTTGGTATTGTGATGGGTGGCTTCTGAATTGTAGGTTTCATCCAAAGGTTAATCGGGTCTTAAGGACCATTAGAGGTGTATTAGGGACCCATTGTGTAGGTTAACTCTTAAACATTAGGTATTAGTTTAGTTAGGTATTAAGTTGGGGACAATTAAAACCATCATGGTAAATATAAATTAAACTCACAAGCACAAGGCATTAGTAGGGACGGGAAAGGGGGTCGGGTTTGAAAAAAACAAATACAACAATCAAGGTTAGAGCATTAGTACTTTTCCTTGGTGAAATGAGGTGTGAGAAAGGTTAACACGTAATTAGATCCCATTACATGTCTTTTTCGGGACGAAAAAGTATTAAGTGGGGGACGTGATCGTGTGGGATTTAATGCATGTTTTAGGCCTTATATTGATGGATAGGAAGTAGTTTAAAGCTCATGTGCACAAGAAAGAACCTACAAAAGTTATGCATGAAGTATTGCATTTGATTTGGACAAGAAAGAAATGGTGTGAATGTCCTAATGTTTGATTTGATTAACACATGTTATATGAATCATGTCATTGTGATAATCATTCATACTTATACCCCAGTTTGTGCAGGTGGAAATTCTATCTCGAGGACGAAGTGATTTCTTTTTATTAATTAAAGTAACTATTCTTTTGTTATCTAGTTTAATTGTTTATTTTAATTGCTTTTTTTTAGGGTTGATGATTGTTGCATTACCAATTTCTACTTCACTCATTCTTGCCAAACTAAGGTGATAATAATATTCATGGTGGCTTGTAAGCACACATACATACATGTGTTTCGGACAATAGAAGACTGTGAATGCAATAAGATTCTCACTCGAAGACTGTTAAAGCTATAGATTTATATCTGGTGGTGGTCTTGATAACTTGCCTCGTGAGGTATAATGGAGATGAAAGGATTGAAGAGTTCAGATTAGAAGGTGATCATGGTTTTTAATAATTTATAAAGAATTAACCATGATTATTCTTGACATTGGTTTTTTGTTATGGTCAGATATTTTGAAATCTATGAAGCATTTATAGAATCGTGGAAGAAGCTAATAAGCGCATTCATCCTACTAACGGTAACAATTTGCATTACGAGTTTAATTGTTTTGTTTTCTGTTGAAAGAAAAAAGCTGCTTTGTACTGAACATATGCATCCGAAAACACCTAACTTATCTATAACACTTTGATAGTTGAGTTTTTGCAACTCTTTTCCTGGCATTGGTACTGTGAGAACTTTGGAGAAGTCACCGGAGAAACTTGATGATGTTAGGCAGAAAAGCTCTGTGTTGTTCTGGAGGTGGTGTGTGCCAAACATGCAGGCTCCGGGTTCAGAATTTTTACTTTCTGATCTTTACTGAAGAGTCACTTATCTAGTGTGAGCACTTGCCCTATCGTCTGTTTCATGTCTGCCCAGGTGTGTCTTTTAATCATTTCTTCAACAACATTGTGTTGCTCAAACTATTTAGTATTATCTGAAATTAATTTTTTTAATCTATCTATTCTAATGTGTGCTTAGTAGGAAGGACGACAACAAGATGCTAGCGGGAAAGATCATATACGGGCTACGTGAGTTTCACCAATATTCTGTTGTTTTTTCCTTGATCCTTGAAGTATATTAACCCGAACCCTTGGTGTTGATGTTAGTTTTCTCTCATAGTATTGTAACCTGCTACTAATAATGTAGGCCCTGCAAAGATGGTTGTTGTTAAGAAAGCAGATGAACCAGTTAAACCAAACAAAGTAAACTTGAAGATGTTGAGCAGAGTTCCTTGCGTCAAACACACACTTAACTTTTTTCCTGAAGGTTTTTATTCCAAGGTGTTGCTAGTAGTGGGAAGGACATCAGCAATCATGCTTAGCAGGGAAGAATCCTAATCCTGCCTACCGTGATTGTCACCAATATTCTGTCTCATTCTTTTTGTTTTATGTTTGAAATATTTAATTCCTATTCTTGGGTTGAATTGTTGATATAGTTTTCTCCTATCACTATTTAATCCTGCGCTAATAGGTTGGTCCATCAAAGACGGATGTTGTCAAGAAAGCAGATGAACCAGTCAAACCGAAGAGCTGAACTTAAAGATCATGAGGGTGAGTTTCTTGCATCACACCACACGTTACTCACAATATAAATAAATATTTCTTCTTTATTAGTTTTCTCTCGTCACTATTCTGTTTTTATTTGACATTGGCTGCTGCAAATGATACATAAGGCGATGGACGAAGTATAGCCCATTACACATTTTACACATGCCCAAGTGAGATCAGTTCAAAATATTGGGTTTCACTAAAAAAACTTTATTGCTTAGAAAGTGTGGAATTTTTATAAATATTGTTTTGAAACCGTTTTAATAATATAGACTTTTTACCATATAAAATAATTTTGGGGGGTTTTATACTCTAAAAGTACCATATTGAGCAACTTTTAATCACTTTGTCATGTCTTCTTTTTAAGTTATTTTTTAGTTATTTTTTCATTTGATATAAAAATGTAACCTGTGTTGACCCATGCCTCTACACAATCTCCTTATGCCCAATTGAAGGTGCGTTTTTATCCTTGTAAAAAATGTTGCTTTTATTCAAAAATACTTGGCACTTGTCAGAACCTGTGTCCAAACAAATATATTGTTCACTAAGAATTCTCCATCATATATACTTGTAAAATGTGTATGCTTTATTATGGAGTCTTTTCAATGCTTGAGAGGTCCATAAGATTAGTGTGGGTTTATTAGGTAGTACTCGAAAGTCAACCTTATTGTGAGGGCCTTTGGGGAAGTCATTGGAGAAACTGATGATTTAGGCCAAAAATGCTCTCTGGTGTTTCTAGAGGTGGTGTGTTAATCGTGTCCGGTCCGGTTTCAGAATTAGTGTTTTTGATCTTTACTGAAGTGTCACTTATCTAGTTTGAGCATTGTCCAGTCGTGAGCGTCATCTGCCCAGGTTTGTTTCTTTTATTCATTTCTTCAATTAAAACGTGTTGCTACAATTATTTGTATTATTCTCAACTTAATTATCTTCTGAATTTGTCTATTATAATGTGTGACAATAGTGGGAAGGACAACAGCAAGCTGCTTAGCGGAAAGGATCATAACCGACTTCTATGAGTTTAAGCAATATTCTGTCTCATTCTTGTTTTCTTTGATCTTTAAAGTACATTATCCCAACTCTTGGTTTTGATACTAGTTTTTTCTCATATTTATCTAAACCTGCTGCTAATAATGTAGAACCTACAAAGGACGGTGTTGTCAAGAAAGCAGAATGAATGAAGTAAACCAGAAAGTTGAACATGGAGATGTTGAGGTGAGTTCCTTGTGCCAAACACACACATACAAGCATATATTAATAAACATTTCTTCTATATTAGTTTACCATTTTTATCATTATGATAGCCCAGTTCGAAGAGGGGGACTCTCTTAATACACCAAACAAGACAATTCAAATAACAAGACAAAAACAAACTGAAGCCTAACAAGACAAAAACATTGAAATTGAAAACAAGAACGATAGTCGGTCCGGTTCGAGAGGGGCTAGTCTATTATTCAGCTACGGGTCGGCGTATTTACACCATGATTGCTGTCCCTAACATTGTAGATGTAGATCAGAATATATTCTTCATGATGAAAATCTGAGTCTTGTGACTTACGGTAGTTTTGTAATCTTTTGTAGGTGAGGAAGCTTGTTTCGTTGCTTGGTGCTTGCTTACAAATGGGGATTTTTCATACCCGACAAATGAGGGTGGTAGCACTCACGTATCCCTTTTTCTAAGTGGATCAGGTAAACACCATGATTTTCCTTAAAACTGATTAGTGGCACGATTTGTTCAGTGGGAGTTTAGTAATAATCACATGATTTGAATATTTGGATTGGAATTTTATGCTTGCATTTTAAATCTTATTTGAATCTGGTTTCAATAAAAGTCGAGTTGAATGCTGAACCTCGCATCATTGTAGGAGGCGTGAAGTGCTGAAGCTAAGTGTTCATTGCTCTTTCTTGAAGCCTTGAAGAGACAAGGTAAACGACCTAATCTGAAACTTGTGCTCTAATTATTGTTTACTAAATATTTGCTTGACTTCTGCCCTATTTCTTGATTTTTTCTATATGTTGCTTGGGTGATGAGTATGATCCTGGAACAACTTTAGCCCGTGAGTAAACAAACGAGAAGTTGAGGAATCAGTTGTTTGGGACCAGCGATGAGTTCTAGAGGTGAAGGGTGTGAATGATGATGATCCACGGTAGCGTTGATGGTTATTTAGGGTGATGATGACAGTGATGGATGTTGGTGGTGGTCAGAGAAAGTGGAAGAGCCGATGGAGAGATTAGTGTGGGAGAATGGTGGTTTTAAGGGTGGTGGTTTGGTGTGCGGTCACTGAGAGCGAAGGAGGTGTGGCGGTATGGGTAGGTTATGATGGAGCTAAGTTCTAGGTTTGATGAGTAAGCATTAGGTAGTAGTTGTGTTGGTATTGTGATGGGTGGCTTCTGAATTGTAGGTTTCATCCAAAGGTTAATAGGGTCTTAATGACCATTAGAGGTGTTAGGGAACCATTAGTTGTAGGGTTAACTCTTAAACATTAGGTATTAAGTTAGTTAGGTTCATGATTTAATATGATTAGAATTTTAACTGTAACAAGTTAAATATGTTAGACATAACAAGTGTGACTAATGTTGGATTATTTGAGATGTTTTAGAGTTTTAAGTATTAAGTTAGTTTAAGTTTAGGTTAGTTTGTTCATTATGTTTGAACTAAATCAATTAGGAATGATCATCATTATCCTTTCAAGGAGGTACTAGCTTAACATAGTTTAGAATATAACATCCTTTCAAGCTGGTTCTAACATGCTTATAGAATTTGACATAAATAAACGTGTGCATGATAGAAATGCTTATGATCTTTCAAAAAATCACATATAATCATAGAATTTTTTTCTAAAAATATATTTCTAATCACTAAGTTTATTTAAAAATATTAAATATATCATCTTTAAAATTATAGCTATGATTATTAACTAGGTATTGGTTATTAATAGATCTTTTATAAATTAAAAATAGGGTAAATATTACAAAAAACCAATATTCTTTTTTTTTACAAAAGCCCGTTATAATTTTTGCACGTAAAATCATCATACTTTATGTTTTTTTACAAGTCACTCAAACAATTTTGCACATAAAAAACCAAACATTTTTGTTTTTTCACATAAAAATCCCTCAATATAATTGATTCATAGCTTAAAAGATCCATAATTTAAACGAGCTGAGGGTTTTTTATGTGAAAAAAACAGAAAGAATGTTGGTTTTTTATCATGCAAATATTGTTGAGGACTTTTATGAAATAAAGAGAAACTATGGTGGGTTTTATATGCATGTAATTTTGATTCAGAGTTGTGTAAATGCGCAATTAAGTAGGTCTAGCAATGGATATATTGAATTTTCTCTTATTTAGGAGATATATTATTTTGGGTTAGGATCATATGAGAACTGTAAATAGATTAAAAATTGCGAGAACTAACATGATAAGTCCTATTTTTAATTTTTTATACGTTGTAACACAATATGCTTGTTATTTACATAAAAACAATAAAACTAACATACAAACCCATCAAATTAAGGTTACTTATATTTTAATTTTTTTTATTGTTTGGCTACGTATATGTAGATAAAATAATCTACACGAGTTTCACATTTGTAAATTGAGTAGATTATAAGTTTGTTCATTGTTTCATATGAAAATATAATAAAAATATATATATGTTTATAGGAATCTCATAATTTTTAAGATATTACTAGTCATTTGTATCATTCTAACACATATTATACGTCATTGAGTATAATATTCATTTTTTAAGTAGTTAAAACTCATGTGCACACATTTAGTTATTTTAATAATTAAGAGGATAGTTATTTAATTACTTAAATTAACAAAACAACCCACACCCCATTCTCTTTATCAAATGAATTTTTGGTATATTTTAAAAAAAAATTTTATTGTTATTCTATGAAACTTTTTTATTGATATTATTTCCGTTATATTTCAATTATTAATGATAAAGCATGCCTTAAATATAAAAATAACCACGTCTTTTTTAAAGCTTTTATTTTTATAAAATGTCTAAAATCGTGTGTGTTTTCAAACTTTTTTTAAACGTTTCTCTTTTTACAATCTTTGTTTTATTATATAATGCAAGTAGAGATTTTTATTGCTATTTTGTTTTTTTCGTTTTATGATTATTGAAATAAACCATGTTTTTAATATGTATATGTCACAAAAGAATATTTCTTATATTTGGATGTTTTTTTAATGTTTGTCCATTTAAAACATGATATTGTTATAAATTTTAAATAATAATTTTATAAATTCAAATAACAATTTTAAATAATAATACTTATATAATAATTTATATAAGGCATTGTTGTCGATGTGAATGGATTTTAAGTCTACATATTGATATTATAAAGGTATTTTAGTCCATTTACATCTTAAGGGTTATATATGTAAATGACAAAGTTCTTTAATAATTAAGAGGTAGTTTATTTAATTCTCAAATTAATTAAAACAACTCACACCCATTCTTCTTTATCAAATGAAGTTTGTATATTCTAAAAAAAAATGTTTTGTTTGTATTTTTTTGAAACTTTTTATTGTTACTTATTCCCGTTATATTTATAATTACCCTAAATATTTAAAGAGCAAATGAAAGAAGTAGGGTATTTAACTTGGTTTGTAGTTTGGCCACCATAGTTTGCTGGCTTTGCAATTTGTCCCATTCTCATAAGATATTTATACAGAAAAGAGAAAGGGGAAGAGAGAGAGATAGAGGACTCTCTGGTTCATTGTAGGGAGAGAAAACAAACGATCACCGCCACCGCCGCCCGCCACCGCCACCGCCTTCACTGCCTACGGCTTTCGAATATCGTCTCCGCAAAGGAAGGAGCATTTGGTGCGGTTGATTCGATTTTGTGACGATGACGATGGCGGTGGGGGCGTGGGCGGTTGCCCTTCTGTTTGTCGCTAGATCGACGCGAAAAGGGCGGTGGCCGATGGTCGTCAGCGCGTGTGATGGCGGCGGTTGCTTGGAGACAGTCGCAGCTCGTCGACCGTCTTCGGTGGCGTTGGTGGCGGTGATCTTTTAGATCTGTCGTTGTATGGCGTCGTCGATGGTCCGATGACCGCCTTCGGAGGCGTTTGCATCGTGGTGAGCCATGATGTAGACCTCTTTCATCTATTGGTTCCGATGAGAACTTGACAGTGGCGTGTGACCGACAAATGTTATCGTTTGTCTCCTTCGTGTTTGAGGTGGGATTTGCGGTTGTCCGGGGGTTTAGAGTGGTGGTTGCCACAATTGTTGGTGCCTTTTATGCTCTGTCACCTTCGGTACCCATTTATTTTTTCATAACTGGCATGATTGTTTGCTTGATTGTTAATGTCGATCTTAGGTTCTGTTATAAGCTCACTTGACTGTTGTTGATTTTAATGGTTTGGGTCTGCCAGAAGGCACCGTGTCGATGATGAGGTCATGTATTCATCCAAGACTCTTCGTCTTGGTTGCTTTGGCTATGATGAAAACGAGGTGGTTTCGGTTTTGTTGTCCTGGCGAGGCACCGGTTTTGGTTTGCAGCCGCAACCTACCATCGGTTCTAAGCCAACCTGTATTCTTTAATATACTAAACGGTGTCCGTTGCATTGGCTCGATTGCCACTTTTGATGTGTCGCTGGTACCGAAATATAATCGGTTTTTCGACGCGCAACGCGCGTCATGGATAAAACGCTAGTTATAATTGATAAAGAATGCCTTAAATATAAAAATAACCACGTCTTTTTTAAAGCTTTTATTTTTATAAATGCTAAAATCGTGTGTTTTTCAAACTTTTTTTAAATCGTTTATCCTTTTACATTCTTTTGTTTTATTATATAATGCAAGTTAGAGATTTTATTGCTATTTTGTTTTTATGTTTTATGATTATTGCTCAATAAACCACGTTTTAATATGTATATACCACAAAGAATATTTCTTTATATCTAGTTTTTTTTAATGTTTTTCTATTTAAAACATGATATTGTTATAAATTATATGAATAATAAATTTATAAATTCAAATAACAGTTTAAATAATGAATACTTATATAGTAATCTATAAAGTCATTGTTGTCGTGTTAATGAATTTTAAGTCTACAATATTGATATATAAAAGGTATTTTAGTCCATTTACATCTTAAGGGTATATATGTAAATGACAAAGTCCTTTAATAATTAAGAGGCTAGTTATTTAATTACTCAAACTAACAAAACAACCTACACCCCAATCTTTTGTCAAATTAACTTTTGTATATTTTAAAAAAAATGTTTTTATTTTTATTTCTTTGAAACTTTTTTATTGATTATTTCCGTTATATTATATTATATTATTAATTGATAAAGCATTAAATATAAAAATAACCACGTCTTTCTTAAAGCTTTTATTTTTTATAAATGTCTAGAATCGTGTGTATTTCAAACTTTCTTTTAAATCGTTCTCCTTTACAATCTTTTGTTTTATTATATAATGCACGTTAGATTTTTATTGCTATTTTGTTTTTTACGTTTTATGATTATTGCTCAATAAACCATGTTTTTATTATGTATATGTCACAAAAGAATATTCTTTATATCTAGTTGTTTTTTTATGTGTTTTACATTTAACATGATATTGTTATAAATAAATGAATAATATTTTTATAAATCAAATAACTGTTTAAATAATTAATACTTAAATAGTAATTTATAAAATCATTGTGTCGCGATGTTAATGAATTTTAAAGTCTACAATATTGATATTATTAAAAGGTATTTTAGTCCATTACATCTTAAGGGTTATATATGTAAATGACAAAGTGCTTTTAATAATTAAGAGGCTAGTTATTTAATTACTCAAATTAACAAAACAACCTACACCCCAATCTCTTTATCAAATTAACTTTTTGTATATTTTAAAAAATTGTTTTATTTTATTTCTTTGAAAACTTTTTATTGATATTATTTCCGTTATATATAATTATTAATTGATAAAGCATGCCTTAAATATAAAAATAACCACGTCTTTCTTAAGCTTTTATTTTTATAAATGTCTAAAATCGTGTGTATTTCAAACTTTTTTTTTAAATCGTTTCTCCTTTTACAATCTTTTGTTTTATTATATTAATGCAAGTTAGAGATTTTTATTGCTTTTGTTTTTTACGTTTTATGATTATTGCTCAGTAAATCATGTTTTAATATGTATATGTCACAAAAGAATATTTCTTTATATCTGGTTGTTTTTTTAATGTTTTCCATTAAAAAACATGATATTGTTATAAATTATAGGAATAATCATTTTTATAAATTCAAATAACAGTTTAAATAATTAATACTTATATAATAATTTATAAAGTCATTGTTGGTCGATGTTAATGATTTTAAAGTCTCAATATTGATATTATTAAAGGTATTTAGTTCATTTACATCTTAAGGGTTATATATGTAAATGACAAAGTTCTTTTATAATTAAGAGGCTAGTTATTAATTACTCAAATTAACAAAACAACCCACACCCCATTCTTCTTATCAAATGAACTTTTTGTATATTTTAAAAAATGTTTTTATTTTTTGAAACTTTTTCATTGTTATTTATTCACGTTATATTATAATTATTAATATAATGATAAATCATGAGGGTCTTAGTTTACAATGCTTGAATTTACTTTGTGTGCAGGTCACTGTTGAAGTCCGTTTCAATCTTGACACAACACACCTATGCTAGAATGTTGTAGGCATTCATTCTAAACAGATCAAAAAGGGAGTTGTTTTTGTTTTTGTTTTCTAGATAGAATGCATCTTATCATGAGGGGCTCAGTTTACTAATGCTTGAATTTACGTCGTGTGCAGGTCACTTTTGGAGTTTAGACCCACAATACTCGAAGATGTAGGCTTTTCATTCTCAAAAGACTTCAAAAGGGAGTGTTTCTTGTTTATTTTGTGCATCATGTCATTATAGGTTTTTTCATTACAGGGTTGGGTAATGGGTAAAAACTATCCCTATTTGTAGTTTAATCAGCCTTGCCCATCAAGCTAATCAACTCCTAAAAATTAAGGCGTTATCTCAAATCCTTTGAGATAAACTTTGAATCACCAAGGCTTATCTCAAATCCATTTGAGATAAAGCTTAATCTACCTAAACATATCCCATAATTAACCACCAAAAATAATTTACAAAATGGACCCCTAACTTTAATTAATGTCAAGATTGGTCCAACGATCACCCCCAATCTTGACCTTAAGTCTTCTTGTATTTTCTCAAGTCTTCAATCTTTTTACTCCCAACAATTCTATCATTTCAGCGGTGTTGTAAAAATGCTTGGCGCTAGTCGGGGGGTGGGGTACGGCTAGCGATTAATCGAGAGTAATCGGGATTAATATAATTTTCAGTTTATATATAAATACACACATTTTCATATGTAAATTTAATAAAAAGTTCAGTTTTATATAAATACACATATTGGTCGGAAATTCCAAGTTTAAGCCGGAATTTTCAATTTTTTATTGGATTTTTTGAAGTTCACCGGTAAAGTCGTCGGAACCTCCCGGAATCGCAGATTTGTTTTGACGATTAAGACCACCTAGGTCCGATTTTGACATCCGTTGATCGCCTAGCGATAAATTACCCGATTAGCAAGAAGTTACAAGGTGAGAGGCCTATTTCCAATTAATCAGCGATTAATCCTGATTTTGCAACGCTAATTTAGCAAACTTAATCTTTGGTAGAGCTTCGTGAGAATATTAGTTGGTTGTTGATCCCCACTAATGAAATCAACCTTGACTTGATATTTCTCAACACACTCTCGTATTAGTGAAAGCGTATGTTAGGTATGGTTATTCCTTCCATGAAAGACGGGGTTTTTCATCACGTTGATTGCTTTCTACTTGTCCACTTTTATGAGTACAAGTTCTTCGTCCTGTATTTCAACTAATAAACCCTTAGCCAAATTGCTTGATAGCTGCTAAGTTGCAATTATAAACTTGGCCTCGCCATAAAGCAACTGTTGTGCTTTTGAGAGCACTAGCTAATGGGTCCATCATCAACTAAAATACCTGCTTTGAGAACATTCCACCCTGTTTGGCTGTTAGGAGATCTATGAGTCTTCATTAGCAAAGTCTCAACGGGTTCAAACATTGAAAATTTCTTTGTTTATTGTTAATTCACACCCTCCATCAGCTTGCCCGATGCTAAGATATTGCTCTTTAAATATGAGATGTAAAGAATATCTGTCAACAACCTTTGTTCCCGTTCTTACATTCGAGAAGAATAGAACCCCTTCCTTCGATTTCCACACTTGAGTCATCTTCGAATCCGACTTTGCCCATAAATTTGTATCAATTGTTGAGAATAAACTTTATTGCCTAGCATATGGTTGTTACCCCGATATCTAAATACCACATGTATTGACCATTATCATTTGTCCCGTATTTAGCCGGAATACCTTTTCTTCATTCACATAGATTAGTTCCTTCTTGATTTGATCGCCTACAGCCGTTAACAACGCAGCTTGTTAGCATTTGCATGTGTTCCAATCGTGGTGGCTTGTGGTAGATGTCCTACTGGTTGGACACTCGGCTGAAACATGTCCAAATGCATCGCACTTGAAACACTGCAGTCTAGATTGATCTTTCTTTGAGTTCTCTAAACTTTGGTTTCCATCTTGAGAGATTTTGAGCACGATTTGAACCCCTTCCACGACCACCTGATCGCCCACGTCCTCGGATTGCTTTTGGTGTTACATTTCCTAGTTTTATACAAGGTATAACTAATAGTCTAGATAGTTAGACATTTGGCTAAACAAATTTACCGATCTAACCATTGATTTTTAACTTATCAATATAACTAGAGTTTTACCCTCACGCGCATGTGAATCCAAGTCTAGACGAAATAATATAAAATAAAGATCATGTTTTCATCATCACAGCAACAAACCATTTATTGGAACATAAATATAGTAAGATGATAATCTCATAAGGCTATGTTTGAGGCTGCATGCCAGAAATGGCTGCCAAGCCCGAGCAACTGAAACACAGGGACGGTGAAGAGTCTCAGACACACATCTCTCATCATCGATATCGAACATTCCATCACATTGACGCTTTGAGTCTAAGACGAACACATCTTCATTATCATCAACGTTAAACATTCCATCGGATCAACGACACACCATCCTACACCCAATTAGGACTCACACCATGCCACAAGAGTAAAGAAACAGTTAGATAAAGGCTCAGAATGGAAGCTCGCTTGAGGCTGCACGCTAGAAATGGCTGACAAGCCTAACAGTCGGCACCATTTTGAATATCATCACAACCGAAGAAACAACAAACCCCCGTCAACATCCTAACATCTCCGATGAACACTGCCCTATCATCATCAACATCAATTATTATAAAGAGAAATATTAGTTTCACTAAGCATCATGGGCAAAGCAGATTAATAGTCAAAACACCATAAACAAGACAAATCTAAAAATCTTAAAAGAGTATTAGAGAAAAAGAGAGGCGGAGAAGCATAGTAGATCTTATCAACGACCTTGATAGTAATAAATCCATAAATAAAGTAGATCTTAAAACCCTAAAAGGGTATCAAAGAAACAAAGTGGAAACGGAGTGCCATTAATGGTCAAAACGCCATCATTGACATTGCCAGAGTCACAACGCGACTCAAAACCCAGATCGAAGGGCACCGAACCTGTCACGAAGGTAAAGCACCATCGAAAATAGCTCGAAAGGGGCCAACGACGAAAGCCACTTGCCCTAAAGCCGACGACGAAAGCAACTGCCAACCACCTCCGGCCACCCATTCTCCTGGTACGAAGCATGCACAACAAATAGTCAGTTGTACCACCGTCAAAAGCGCCGGCCTAGGCGGAGACCGCAGAAAATGAAGTAACAAAATATACGATTCAAGTAGTCAAGTCGAAAGACGAGGGTTAAAGGCGGTAGGTGGCCACTGTATGTGGCAAATGAGATAACAATCCCGTGTATAGAGAAAAACACATGCATTAACAACTTGTACAACAAGCATAAAAAAGCAGTAACAAAAAAATAACTGTTTATTTTTATGTTAATTAATATAAAGGTAAATTTTGACCATATTTAAAATGGGGCCCATACCTTCATTTCTCGCCAACTTGGCGAGGAAATGAGCATAATTCTCGCCAATGTAGGTCAAAAGTGGTCCCCACCATCTTTATAAAACAAATTTACAAAGACACCGTTACACTTTCAAACATATTTCTATAGTTTCTATAACGTTTCAACAATGTGTGTACATAATTGGAGTATACCACAAGAAGTTACCTATGATGTTAGGGTATGTGCATGATTATATAGTCGGAGACGGTGTTTACATCTTATGTGGTTATTAGACATAATGGAAATTGGAGACATAATCTTTTTGTGTTATCGTTTAATGTGTCATTGATACGATCACGTCTAAAAATTTGTGTATCAAGATAAACCTACAACATAGAGATAACCTGTTAAAAGCAGTTTTGACCTTACTCTTAAGATTAAGTCGGTATTGTATTAGTAACCACATATGGGTTTATATTATCTATGAAGATTTAAAAATAATCGTATACTTTTATATAAAAAGAAAATTTTATTTAAGCGACAATGCCTTGATTTCTAAGATAAAATCTTGTTATTATATCGTGCAAGACTAGAAACTAGATGGCCATCAGCCTGTGTATTTGGAGCAACGTTTGACAATGCCCGAACATACAAAACATGGTTGCACACGCAGCGTAGGGTACATCTAAGAGGCCAGGAAGAGCCATAGAGACGTACTTGTTTGCCATGTATGATGGGAACAATAAGGAACTTCAACTTGAGAAAAACGTTGGGTGCTCTACCCAAATCAACAAGCAAAGTATAACCTTAATTTCAATTCGATCAAAAAAGGATGCGAGTTCATTTAGAGCTGGTTTATCGTGCTCTTGATGGACATAAAGCGTATTTTGGATGGTTAATCAATAAATTTGATGCGTAATGTGTTTTCTTGTAATCTCAGTTTATTAATACATAAGTTTTGTAGGTGTTTTCATGTCTTGTTAGTTGTCATTTGATAATAGTTGTGGACTAAAATGTTATAATAATCCAAGTGGGTGGACACTTTGGACTGCAAAAAACGAAGAAGCCCAAACATTTACGGTGAATTGGGTTCAAATTATTTTTTGGTTTTTATGCCAAAAAGTTGACAAGACAAGCAAGTTAAGAGTTATATTCAGATGTATATTATAAAATAGTTTATATTTATATTTAGTAATGATTTTGATTTATTTAATAGTTATATTGTATGAAATGTATGTAATTTTATTCTTGCTAGAGCATTCCGAGTAGGTTCCCTAATATTGATGTATGTGTGCGTCCTATATTACGGGGATGATTGTGAATGAAGTAGATAGGCTATAAATAATAACATGATTAAAGTAGATAGGGATTGTATTAATTATAAAATAATATTTTAACATAAGACATGATTAAAGTTACATATTAGTATAGGTTATAAATAATAAAACAATGATATCAAATTTTTAAACTTTTTTGTTTAAAGAAACCACTAAAAATATTATTCCAAAACAAACCATTTTTATTAATGAAGGGTTAGGAACTATAAAACGTTAAATATAGTTTCTAAAACTTTCGTTTTAAAATTACGTATAATTACAAACTTTGATTAGCTACATTTTTATTATTACTAACACCTTCCTTAATAAAATTATTGCAATAAAAATTTTTCTTTTTATTAATATCTCGTTGTTTAAAAACTCATGGTTTAGTTTGTAAAAAATGTTTTTATATAAAACTTCTACTTTTTAAAAACTCATGATTCAAAAAGAATTTGGATTTATAATATAAAGGAGAGAGAGAAAATTTTAAAATTATCTATTTAATTTTTTAAAATAAAATAAGTTGCTTAGGCAGGAAAATAAGTATGACAGTAACTGTGATTTTTTATCTATAATTTTTTTATCTATAATTTTTTACTTATAACCCTAATACTTTTATTATTTCTAAAACTTTCCTTTTATAAAATTATTGCAATAAAAAATTTTATTTTTATTAATATCTCGTTGTTAAAAACTTATGGTTTATATTGTAAAAAATGTTTTTATATAAAACTTCTACTTTTTAAAAAGATTAATGCGTAAAAATGTATTTTTTTAATCAAACAACTTAGTTTTTATTTAATGAGAAAATTCTTTTAAAAATTATTGATTCAAAAAGAATTTGGATTTATAATATAGAGAGAGAAAGGGAAAATTTTAAAAATTATTTATTTGATTTTTATTTTTTAAAATAAAATAAATTGTTTAGGCGGGAAAATAAGTATGACACTAACTATGATATTTTATCTATAATTTTTTTATCTATAACTTTTTACTTATAACTCCAATACTTTTACGCGTTTACAATTGTACCCTTATAATTTTTTATTTTCAACTTTGGTCGCTTATACTTTTCATCTTTTATAAACTTTTCGTTTTACGCTTCGAAGTTAACAAGCTGCAACGTGCCCGTGTGATTTCACGTTTTTATGCCTATTTTTTAAGTTCACCAGCCACGTCAAAATGCACAGGTCCTAGATCGATTTAGTTATTGTTTTTAATATTTTACGTTTCACGTGCGTAGTTTAATGTTTTTATGTCTATTTTCCGTTTGGTTTTAATTTCTCGTTTTTACTTAAAACTAGAATAAATTTTTTTAAAAAAACACATGAGGAACAATTCATGAAATTTAGTTTAAACTTATGGTAATAATCTATAATAATAAAAATATCTTGTAAAAATATTAAAGGTAAAGTATATAGGGCTAAGGGCGTAAGTATAAAAAATAAAAGTACTATTTATATAATTTATATTTATGTAAAATATTGATGAAAATAATTAAATAATATATGTTCTGTTATATATAAAAATCATATGTATATGTATAATTGCAAAAATACATAAATTAGTTAAAAGGTAAAAGAGTTGCAGAAAGCGTCTTTTATGTTTAATTACATAAATATTCTTTTAGAAGTAAAAAAGACCAAATTACCATTGACTTAACAGCAGTTAGTCTAAAGGACGAAATCTGTTATAAAATATATAAAGGATGATTAGAGTACTTTTTGAAAATAAAGGATGATAAATACAATTTTGTATAAACCTAAAGGACGTTTTCTATAATCTTGTCTATTTTTTATTCCCATGATATCTTTATAAAACGGAGTTGGGTATGTTTAATTTATATTTATATGTAAAATATTGATGAAAATAATTAAATAATATATGTTCTGTTATATATAAAAATCATATGTATATGTATAATTGCAAAAATACATAAATTAGTTAAAAGGTAAAAGAGTTGCAGAAAGCGTCTTTTATGTTTAATTACATAAATATTCTTTTAGAAGTAAAAAAGACCAAATTACCATTGACTTAACAGCAGTTAGTCTAAAAGGCGAAATCTGTTATAAAAAATATATAAAGGATGATTAGAGTACTTTTTGAAGATAAAGGATGATAAATACAATTTTGTATAAACCTAAAGGACGTTTTCTATAATCTTGTCTATTTATTATTCCCATGATATCTTATAAAACGGAGTTGGGTATGTTTAAATTCAGATTGGAAATAATTCTAAGTGGATATCCAACTTTTTGATAAACATTTGATACCACATTAAATAATAAAAATATAAAAACTTTATTTTTGAAAAAAAATCAACATAAACCTACAATATACCAACCTAATAATTAATTAAAATTATGACAAAGTGGACCTTACGTTAAAGTATTCTTAACTTAGAGATTATACTGTTGTTGCTATAAGTTTTTAACCTATTACATATAAATTGCTAATTCTTGTTGATACATGTTTTATATGTACTAAAAATTATTGGATTAAACACTTTATACATAAAAGTAAGAAGAAAAACATTCGGTTAATTAAACATGTTAGAAACAAAATATTTTTGTTTCGATACTCAACTACAAATAAATTCAAACGTCACCTAGGATATTTCATTATTACAACGAATTTAAAATAACAAATGTCACCATTAATTTTAATAAAATAAAACAAAGCATTACAATGCTTTCCCATAATAATTTATTTTTGATATAGGGTAATAATTACTAACAAGATGTTTTTGGAATAATATCTTTTCCGTAATAAAACAGAATCCAAATATCAATGATTTTCTAACGTCCTTTTTCCTACGCGTAGAAATCCCCAAATATGAAGTATGAATTATGAAAGTATAAATACCGCACCCCACCCCCATTATCTCCTAAATCTCTCTAGTATGTTTTTGTTGATTTCAAAGCGTTTCAATGGCGATTTACAGCACGTAATTATATCGTTGATTCGACGGTTACGAAGATCAGGTTATCTCTATCGTCTCCATTCCTGTGATCGTGTTCATCGTTGTTTTGCAACGAATGGATACTTGGATCATCGAAATCATCTCCTACTAAGGTCTAAGCTTAAGTTTTTCTTTGATTTTACTTTTGATTTGCTTTTTGATTACTCGATTGTAATGCAGTTTGATTAAATGGTGTGGTGTTACTGCAGAAGAACTTATCAAACTAGGGTACGGATTTGGTGTTTTATGGAGAGATCTGATTTCGAAGCTGTTTTCGTTGATTTCAAAGCTGTTTTAATGGCGATTTACAACACGTAATTATATCGTTGATTTGATGTTTACGAAGATCTGCTTATCTCTACTGTCTCCATTCCTGCGATCGTGTTCATCATTGTTTTGCAACCGACGGATACTTGTAAGCTTGAGTTTTTCTTTAATTTTAATTTTGATTTGCTTTTCTGATCACTCGATTGCAATGCAGTTTGATTACACGGTGTTCGTGTTACTGCAGAAGAACTTATGGAACTAGGGTACGGATTTGGTGTTTTATGGAGAGATCTGAATGTAAATCGACATAGAAGATTCATCCCCTTGGTTTTTGATAAATATTGAGAAAACTGCATATGCTTATTTTGATATTTCTAATGATTGTCAATGTGTAGGTCCTAGCAGCACAGCCACAAAGGTTCATCCGGATATACAGACTTGACTAAAGAGGTTGGATTCACTTCGTGTTCATTGATTTCTGATAGCAGTTATACCAACACTCCCGGATCTCACTGCAGTTGCCGGTATGCTTCATAAGTTAATTTTAATCAAGATGTAAGGTTCTGTTGACCCCATTGAGGTTTTCCAAGTTCATATGAGTGAAAGAATGGTAGTAATTATAAATTGGTCAATGCTATATCTTTAAACTAGTACTAAATACTTCTCTAGCTACCTTTTGATTCATTATAAAAGAGTTTCCTAGTAATGTATTTGGATTTGGGAAGCATGCTTCTAAACTATTAGTTTTTTCTTTATTTAGAGTAATAATGTTAATTTTCTTTATCTGTATTTGGGATTTGGGAAGTGTTTTTAATAGAAACCACTTCTCCATTCCAGCAAGATCACTGATATGCTTTCTTTTTATTTCTGCTTGTATAAGCGGTGGTCAAACTAAACGTTCATCACAAGCGGGCTGGACGGGTGAAGATGTTAGTTGGTAGCTATGTGCTCTTTTTGAAGTTTAAATTTTGTTAAATGTTCATATGAGGTTTGTAAATTCAGCATCTAATATTTCTTATATTCTGCATCATATGACACTATGTTAACTGAACTAGTGAAGAAGTACAGTGGGAGGAACTGGAAAAATAGGCGAGTTTGCAGTCAGGCAGTCTCTTTGCTTCAAATATGACATGCTTCCTTAATTTTTCTCAATGCAGAGACGTTAGTTTACAGATTCATAACATGTAACCAAATTGATAGCAGTTATTTTAATATCTGATCTTATTTTGTGTTTATTTTCCTTGTCTTGTGAAGCTGCACCTATTCCTGGAAGAACAGATGTTCAGTACCTGCATTGTTGGTAAAAAGTTCTTAATCCTGATCTTGTTAAAGGACCTTGGACCAAAGAGGTATCTTTTGCCCTATCTTTTTTGTAAATTTAAGAAGTTGTGTTTGTTTTGGTTGATAATTTTATCTTTAAAATTCTCTTTTCAGGAGGATGATTGTATTAGGGAGTTGGTTGAAAAACATGGCCATAAGAAATGGTCACTGATTGCAAATCATTTGGCTGGTCGAATTGGCAAGCAGTGCTGGGGGAGGTAGAACTGTTCTATTTATTTCATTCACTCATTTTTAATGATTCATAAGCTCTTTCTATTTTTGAATATCTCAGACACATGAATATATACTCTGTTTTGGCGCTAGACTACACGCCAAGTGACATATTGTCTCTCCTTGAAGCATAGCGGTCAACAACTTTTTTGGTATTTAGTTTTCCCCTGTCCTTACTTAAACCATTGGTTCCTTTTACACTCATCCATAATGCATTTGATTTTATACACAGTTTGAGTTATTTTGTCACTTATTAACCATGAAACATCTAGATCCAACCATAAAGAAAGATGCATGGACTGATGATGAGTAATCAACACTAGCATATTACCACCAGTTGTACGGCAACAGATGGGCAGAAATTGCTTGATTTCTCCCTGGTTGCAACTGTGATTTATAGATTCTTTGGTCTTCAAAGGGGCAGTAAATTTCAAGTAAAAAGCTTTGATATCAAACTATATCATTACTCAACCCTATCAAATGAGACCAATCTATAAATGGCTTATATCACAATTAAAGCATTCATTCGCTGTAGATGAAGATGATGCAATACTTTTCTGTAGATGCATGCATTTTCTTCTTCTTTTTTTTTTCTTAGGTAAAATTCCAATTAATTTCTTAATTATGTTTGTTTCTTTTTTGGTAAACTTCAACTTAAGCTCATTTATAGTTATGCATCCCAACTCTTAACTTTCTAACGCATGATATATTTTTTTTTCAGGAGATTTATTTTAGCAGCACAAACTTCTTACAAGGTACATCAATATAAAACTGTTAATCATCATTTACATAACTAATTATCTTATGAAAAGAAGCTTGAGTAATATAGGGATAAAAATGACTTTATATGCAGGTTCAAACTGTAGGGCTGGATTATTTGGCTAACTATCTAGCAGAATAAACTCTCAGGTAGTATAATTTTTGAAATTTATGCCATCCCTTATCAGCTGTGTTCTTTGCCAAATGGACGCTTGATAAAGTGGAACATCCGTAAGCGTGTAAATTGCTCTTTTGGAGAGGTGGACATTTATAATTTGAAGGTGGTTTTAGTGAAAACCACCTGAAAAACAGTGAAATAGGAAAACACATCACTTCTAAACATAAAACCGCCTTTGAAACCAATTACCACCACCCCTTTCTGCCAACGAACAACACCACCACTGCCCCCGATCTGCCGACGACTTGGTCACTATCTCCTCCTTTCTCTCTTGTTGTAAATATGCATATGTTTAGAGTAAATTTTAGTTTTCTTTATTTGAATTTGGGAAGTGTTCTTAAATAGAAACCAGTTCTTAACTCCAGCAAGATAACTGATATGTTTTTTTAATTTATGCTTGTAGATGCGGTGGTTAAAGTAAACGGTCATCAGAAGCAGGCTGGATAGATGAAGAGGTGAGTTGGTAGCTATGTAGCCTTCTTGCATTTGAAATATATGCTTTCTTGGTTAATCTTTTGGCTGCAAAAAATCAGACAATTTATTATCTGTTCTTTTGCCATATGATAGTTCAGATCGATTTTGAAGTTTGCATACGCTAGTTGAGTAGTAGTAGATTTAATTTTGTATAATGCTCATTGAGATTTGTATATTCAACATCTATTATGTGTTATGCACTTGTACCGTTTCGCACTTTAAACCCAGATTCAGGATACTAATACTCTTATATTTGGCATATTAGGACACTATGTTAACTAAACTAGTGAAGAAGTAGAATGGGGGAATCTGGAAGAAAATAGGTTAGTTTGCAGTCAAGTTCTCTCTTTGCTTCAAATATTACATGCTTCGTTTAATTTTTTTCATAGCAGAGACGTTAGTTTACAGATTTATAACATGTAACCAACTCGATACCAGTTATTCTAATATTTGATCTTATTTTCTGTTTGTTTTCCTTGTCTATTGAAGCTGCACTATTCCAAGAAGCACAGATGTTCAGTGCCTGCATTGTTGGCGAAAAGTTCTTACTCCACTTCTTTTTAAAGAACCTTGGACCAAAGAGGTATCTTTTGCACTATCTTTTTTGTAAACTTAACAAGTTTTTTATTTGGTGTGTTTGT
Source organism: Flaveria sonorensis (assembly GCA_025506505.1). Lineage (NCBI taxonomy): Eukaryota > Viridiplantae > Streptophyta > Magnoliopsida > Asterales > Asteraceae > Flaveria > Flaveria sonorensis. The sequence continues at coordinate 24,097 of JACCIY010000526.1, forward strand.
TTTATATAGTGAGAATTGGTTGGTAATTTTATCTTTAAAATTTCTATTCAGGAGGATGATTGTATTAGGAGTTGGTTGAAAAGCATGGCCGTAAGAATTGTCACTAATTGCAAGACATTTGGTTTGTCGAATTGGCAAGCGGTGCTGGGAGAGGTAATCACTGTTATTTTTTTAGTTTTTTCACACAATTTATATGCATCAGTTCTTTTTACTGTCAAATATTTTAAACACACGAGTACATACTCTGTTTTCCTCAATATCTTTGTGCATCTTTCTTGTACATTTTCATCCTTAATTTATACATTCTTTGAGTTTTTTATTGCTTATCAACCAAGATCTGCCGATGACCGGGTCACTATCTCCTCCTTTCTCTCTTGTCATAAATATGCATGTGTTTGTTTCTTTTGATTTTTCTATTGATTGTCAATATGTAGGTCCTAGCAGCATAGCCACAAAGATTTCTCCGCCCTTCTTGACTTCCTCAAGTATATTAACCAGGATATACAGACGTGATGGCTGGCAGAAAGGTGAGGCAACACACCTTTGATTTGACTAAAGAGGTTGGCTTCACCTCGTGTTCATCGATTTCTGATAGCAGTTTCAGGTATGCTTCTTAAGTTGATAATCAAGATGTAATGCTCATGAAGATATTTAGAACACTTATATTCTTGATCATTACCTATTTTTTCTTTATTTTGGTGATAGAACTGACAATGCCGACAAGAATCGCTGGAATGGCATGAACAGGTGTTTAGATCTAAACATGCCACATGCTTTTCCTACCAGAACTACATCCTCTGAGCTTAGTATAACAGAAAAGAGAGATGGAAGAACATCATTACTGGAACTGAACACTTGTTCTACAGATCTGACCCTTGGGAACATCATTAATGGAAGAACATTATTTTAATTTGTCCTTGCAGAAGCGTTGGTCAAACTAAACGTTCATCACAAGCAGGCTAGACAAATGAAGAGGTGAGTTGGTATAATCTTTTGGCTTCCAAATGTAAGACAATTTCTTATATGTTCTCATGCCATATAATAGTTTAGAACATTGTTGCAAATTGCTTACACTAGTAGTATATTTAGTTTTGAATAATGCTCATTGAGGTTTGTAAATTCAACATCTATTATGTGTTATACCTTTTCGCACTTTAAACTTAGATGCAGGATACTAATAATTCTTATATTTTGCATTATAGGACTCTATGTTAACTGCACTAGTGAAGAAATACAATATATGGGAGAAATTGGAAGAAAATAGGTGAGTTTGCAGTCAAGCTGTATCTTTGCTTCAAATATTACATGCTTCATTTAATATATAACATGTAACCAAATCGATACCAGTTATTTTCATATTTGATCTGATTTTCTGTTTATTTTCCTTGTCTTGTGAAACTGCAACTATTCCAGGAAGAGCAGATGTTCAGTGCCTGCATCGTTGGCAAAAAGTACTTGATCCAGATCTTGTTTAAGGACCTTGGACCAAAGAGGTATCTTTTGTACTATCTTTTTTTTGTAAATTTAAGAAGTTGTGTTTTGTTTGGTGTGTTTGTTTTATTTAGTGAGAATTGGTTGATAATTTTATCTTTAAATTTGTATTCAGGAGGATGGTTGTATCAGGGAGTTGGTTGAAAAGCATGCTGTAAGAACTGGTCACTAATTGCAAGACATTTGGTTGGTCAAATTCAGGAGGATGATTGTATCATGGAGTTGGTTTCCATAATACCAATTTATGGCTCTGTGTGTTACCAACCACCAAAACTCAAGAATTTGACCAGTTCCTTAGAAAATGTTGGATCTGATTCTCCAAGTACATCCGTTAGTTGTAAGCAGTCAAATGGTCAGATTTCTTGTTCTAACCCCCTGGTCTTACACTGAGCATCTCTATTAATTGCAGTGGTCTAGAATCTGTTTTGAGGAACTAAGTCCCTCTCTAATTAAGCAAATGTGATTCTGAGTCTTTGATATACATTGACAAGTAACTAAGCCCCTCTCTAATTAAGATGGTTTTGGTAACAAGTCAAAAAAGACCGGGTCCAAACAGGCAACTAGTAGAACTTGATACGATGGCATCCAACAGCCCACTGCCACGGCCACAGGTCTGTGTTCGCTCCCGCTCCTCTGTAGTTTCCTCTTCCATTTAATGCTTTCATTTGTTTGAGACGATGTTGAGGTTGATTTTGTGAGTCGAACGGAAGGTATGTTAGTTGCGTATGAGTCGATGGTTATTCTATCTGCCTAGGTTTAGTTAAGTCTGTAAAGGTGGATTGTTAATGTCTTTAGAGTAGTTCCTTGCTCTACACAACATTAATTCATTAAGCATGATAGTGGTAAAATAAATTTTATATGACAATAATTAGTTTAAGCCTTTAAGACACAATTTCTGTTTATTAACACTTTATACCGTCTGATGTCGTTTTTATTATGTATTTTACTCTAGTTATGGAGTTTGTTTTTCTTTTCTAAAGCTAAAACATGCTCTACTTTTGAAGAGGCAAGTGTGGTAAATATTAAAGAAGAGTCACATTCATACTGTGGTAGTTTTCACACTCGGAAGTTGATAGGCAACCACTACTTTGTAATTAGAAATGTATGCTAGTTTTAAAACAAAGGGAGTATTAGATTTTTTTTTTTTTTTTTTTTTTTTGTTTTATCATTGCTTTAACTAAACTTCCTGGCATTTGTGTAATTTTCTTGTGATTAGGTGGAGTGCTTGATGTTTCTAAAGCAAATCACGAAACACATTGATGAATCCATGTTCCCGACAATGGTAAGGCTTTAATATGTTGTTTCTGGTGTTACAACAAACTATACATGACTAATAGTTTACTGATTGATGATGTGATGGCTTACCATTATGCTATCTTGCAGATTTTGTTTTTGAAACATTGCCAAAAAGGGTATATCCTTATTACAATATTGCCTCACCTTTTTGTCAAGCTCTGTTTGAACATACTAGTTCTGTTGTTTCAGCTAAAGTGCTAATTGACCGACTGTTGCTTTTTTTGTAGTATATTGCATAACCAGTTTGTGCATATGTGCTCGTATTAAATGTTACTGGAGGCATCATACACTTCATTTTGCAATGTAGGATGTTATTTTGTTCTGGTTTTGTTGGATGCCGGCTAGAAGTTGATTACAGATCCCGTGGTATTAGAATTTTTTTTAATATGCAATTGACCTCAAGAAAACTCATTAGACTATTGTTCATATTAGGGTTATCATTTTTTAGCTTGAAGACTTGCCCCCTTTTTTAGCTTGAAGACTTGCCCCCTTTTTTAGCTTTAGTTGTTGATGATTATTCTCTTTTGTTTCTATCCCCTTTTCAGAAGCCGGTTTTCTTTCGGAAGCTGGTTCTTATGGGATTGGCTGTTGGAATGGATAATTCTGGTACAGACAACGAAGTCAAGGTTAGCTGATAAGATTAAGAATTGGTCCACATACTTTTTTGGTAATTGGCATTGATTAATTAATTCTATATTTTTATCTCATGGAGGACTAGAATCTGCTATGCTATACTTTTGAAAACCTTATGAATATAGAAAGGAAACTATGCCCCTGATAATCTTTCAGTTAGAGATGCTTTTAGTTGTTTCTTTTCTTGGCCTACTTTTATTTTGAGATATTTGATATTTTCTGTTTGGATCAATATGAGTTCTTCCTCATTAATCCTCGGTTATGAATAAAATTTCATCAGGTTTTTTTAAGAAAGGACTGAATGGCTTGTTGTTTGGTACATGATTTATTCTTGAATCTAAATATGCAGTGAACACATGTTTTCTTAAATGTGCAGCTAACAAACTTTCATGGTTGTAAAAATCGCTAGACGCTAGTCGGGCGGTGGGGTACCGCCTAGGGATTAATCGGGATTAGTCGGGATTAATCGGATTGGAATTTTATATGTAACTTATATGTATATCTGTGTATATGTATACATATATATAATTAAATTAAAAAAAGCAAACGTTAACATATTTTGACCAATCTTAACGAAAGTTTGACTGATTTTGACAAAATCTGGGCAATTTTGATTGATTTTGAAAGAAATTTGACCGATTTTTGACCAATTTTGACCGATTAGGTCCGACTAGGTCCGATTTTTTCCGACTAGGACCAATTACCGACTAACCCTCCGATTATGTGAAATCGCCAAGGTTGGTGGCCGATTTCCGATTAATCCCCGATCAATCGCCGACTAGTGCCGATTTTTACAACACTGCAAACTTTAATGCTACGGGGAAGGCTGCTGCAGCTAGGGTTAGGTTTTATGTTGAGAGATCTCTTGAAGCCGCCTGCAGTCGAGTTAGTTTCTTGATAAACCAGCCTTATACAACTATGTCAATTGATTTTCACTGGTGTTGTTTTAATGATTTTTAAAATATTGATGAGTGCCAGATAGAAGATACCATAAATCTCATATCTAAATGGGGAGCAAGCATCCATTGGTTTTGCTTGCAAGTGAAGTAAGAGTAGTTGCTGAAAGAGAACTGTCTGTGTTTTCACCTGTTTTGTTTCAATGGTGTTCAGATGCAGGAATTCTAGCCTCTCAACATTTGCATCAATATCATGGGAAAAGACTGGTTTGTCCTTTTCTGATTAAGTTGAATATTTTTCAGTATATCTGCATGGCAATCTCCCACGGTCTTTATAATCTTGTTATAATTATTTTTTGTAGAAACCATTTCTAGACAATGTATCCTATTCAAAAGATGTTATATCAGTGCTCCCTGCAGCTCATCATTTGGAGCATCGCTTGATTCAAGCATTTAACTCGAAAGATGGAGTAAATGATGTTGGGTTGCTTTTTTTAATGAAATTGAACCCTACCAGGTTAGTATACACTTAGAGACATGGTGGTGGCTGGTATCTGTAGGGCTGCACTGGTAAGATAATTTTTTTTCCTTTTATTCATGAGCTGTTATGCAAGGCCTTTATTCAAACTCTGATATAATAATATCCATTTTATAGGAAGGCTATGTGTGGGTACTAATCGACGGTGGTCCGTCGTGTGCATTTTCTGATTCAGATATTACAATGATGGAAGAAGACCTTAATATGTTAAAGGTACAGTGCTGATTTCATATTTTGATTACATCCCTATATATTAGATGAGGAATCTGCAGGAAATTAATCGAACTTTAATTTTTCCTTATTTTAACAAGTAACTTTAAGTTAGTCACATAATGAAACCAACTTGCATTTAGTTACCAGTTTTAGCAATGAAGTTACTTTATGTTGCTTGATTTTAGCGACATATGACCTATTCAACCGATAACAAGTAAATTTTTTTTAATAATTCTTGAAAAACGGCTAACGTATATTCTGTATAAATTTACTGTATAAGTATGTGTTACATGGCATCTGTGTTGACATTAAATGTCACCGACTCGACATTATTTTCTTGATACTTGCTTTAGTTTGATAAACTTTCGATTTTTTCTAGTCACAAAAGACATTAAAGTTTCTTTAAGTGCATAATGTGAGCTATGAGGTAATCAAAGTTTATCAAAGGTAATCAATTCTCGGCAGAAATTGATGCGTGTTTTCTTATATCATGTTATTATTAGATCCGTCCAAATGGAATCTGGCAGGAACTCGTCAGACCCTAGGCGACCGGAAAGTTGTTTTTGCCGGAATCTCGCCGGAGGAAGCAAAGCGTTTCCGATGTGCCTCGCCTCACTTGAGTGCCTAGGAGCGCAGCTTTGGTTATGTTTAATAAGCTAAACTAGTTAAAATGTTATTGGGTTTGTTAATGAATTTATCAATAGTTTATAAATAAAAAAAATCCATACTATATATAATATATATAAAAATTTTAAGAATTTCGGGCCCCTAAGAAGATCCGGCTCTGGCCGGTTGCCCACCCCGCCCCCCTCAGGGCCACCCCTGCTCTAAACCTTTCATAACCATGGTCAACTATACCACTCGCCAACAAGGCCGATATGATGGTTCATCCCCCAAGCCAAACCGATTCTCTAACCCCAATCAACAAAGAAGTCAAAACAATCGAAATCTACAGTTTACCTTTTCTTCTTGTGGGAATCATCAAAATAGAAATAAAACCTATTCCCATGCACATGACTCATGACTGCCGGAAGTTATCTTGTTTTTTACGCGACATTTCAAATAAACTGATTGTTCGTGCCGCCAAGCTGAACTTTTACGTTCACACCTTTGATCAAATTTCTTTTTATTATTTATTTAGTTATAAATTAACTTCCACTCGGTAGTCTTTTCTATTTACCGTTTTTGCTTAGTTTGATATTAGACTATTAGGCCGTATCTTTCATTAGTGGCCTGTTATTGTTACCATAGTTATCTTTTCCTATTTTATCTAGGTTTCTTTATATTCCCTAATCTATATATATTCAGCCTTGTATCATTCATTTATTCAATCAATAATATCACAAATTACCTTCTGTAAGTTGATTTGGTATCAGAGCCAAAATCAACTCCTAACCCTAATCAACATTCTTCTATCGATCCCCAGCCTCAAAGCCGACGCAACTTCCGGCCAAACCTCTTGCTTCAATGGCGGCTATTATACATTTCTCACACCAACAAATGACAACTCACAATTCTCACAAATTTCCCTTCACCCTCAAACCCACTAATTATGGTCATTGGCGTTCCTTGCTTGAATCGTATTTAACATCACATAACCTCTTTGGTTATGTTGATGGTACGATCCCCTGTCCAGAACAGAAGGTACAAAGTGGTGATGCTACAACAGACAATCCCAGCTATGTTCCTTCCCAGCTATGTTCCTTGGATCTCTAATGATGCTCACATTCGAACATTACTTATTTCAATAGTTTCTGAAGAATCATACCAAAACGTTAAAGGTAAAACCTTCCGTGATGTTTGGTTGTCCCTAGAACGGGCTTACGCGCCCAACACTACCTCACATGAATTCTTTCTCAAAAGCCAACTCATGCGTATCACCATGAAGGGTGATGAAAAACCAAGCGCCTACCTCTGCAGAGCCCAAGATTATGCCACCGCCCTTGCCAATATCGGAGAACCGGTAAAAGATAGTGATCTTGTTATGCACACTCTTGCAGGACTTCGAGAAGAATACAACAGTTTAAAAGGCAGCTGCTCGCAAGAAAACCTCCTATTTCGTTCAATGAACTCCATTCTCTGCTGTCCGATCATGATTATGCAGTTAACAAAACATTCAGCCCTAACCCACAGGCTCTTCTTGCCACGGCTCAACCACCCAATCAACAATCTTTGACTACTCCAACACCACCCAACCTTGACCAGCTTCAACAACAGCTTCAAAATATTCAACTCGTTGCCTCTCAACTGGGCTACCAACTGCTTCCCAACCCGCAACAACCTCAAGCCAATTTTGTGTCCAGAAACTTTAACAACAATCGAGGTGGTAGAAACAATCGTGGTCGTGGAAATTCGCGTGGATCTCTTACCCCACGTTCTAGAGACAATGGTGGTCCAAGGCAATTCTCTTGGGCTTCAATTCAAAACACCGTCTTTGGCCACTGTAATCGGTGTGGAATAGGTCACTTACCTTCTCAGTGTCCAAATCAGCAGCAACAGCCTTCTCCTCAAGCCAATTTTACAGTCTCTTCGGATGCTGCTTCATCCTCTGGAACTGCTTGGAAGCCCGACACTGGTGCTACACATCATGCCACCCCAGACTTATCTAGCTTGGACAATTCTGAGGCATATTATGGTAACGATTCCTTACTTGTTGGCAATGGTTCTTCGATACCTATTTTTCATATTGGTTCTTCCAAAATATACTCTTCCAATAAAACCTTTAATCTTTCTGATATTCTTCATGTCCCTAAACTTAAACAAAACCTTTTATCAGTTCAAAAGTTTTGTCTTGACAATAATGTCTTTTTTGAATTTCATTCTTCCTATTTTCTTGTGAAGGACGAGTCTACACGCACTACCCTCCTCACGGGTCCCAGTGAACAGGGTTTATTCTCTATCCGGCTTCCTTAACTCAAGACTTTACCCAAGGTTGCATTCACTGCCGTCAAAGCTCCCTCGGATGTTTGGCACCAACGCTTAGGACATCCACATGCTCAAGTTTTTAATTCTATTGTTTCTTATTGTTTTCAAATAAATTGTCAAAACATTTATGTTCTTCTTGTCAAATGGGAAAATCATCTAAATTACATTTACCTGATTCTACTTTTCGTAGTCATCATATTTTGGATGTTTGGGGCCCTACCCCGTCACCATCTTTTGATGGTCATCGTTATTTTTTGTTATGTGTTGACCATTACACCCGTTATATGTGGTTTTACCCGTTATCTCAAAAATCTGATGTTTATGCCATTTTAACCAATTTCAACAGCATGGTTGAACGCCAGTTCAACACCAAACTCAAATGTATCCAATCAGACTGGGGTGGCGAATTTCGTCCATTAGCTACTCTCTGTCGCAACCTTGGCATAATTCATCGCCTTTCTTGCCCTCACACAAGCGAGCAGAACGGTTTTGTGGGACGTCGCAGAATTGATTTAGCTGAAGTCACTTCTTCGCGAACTTGGTTTGGACAGTGGAGCTCCCACTCTTTGGTGTGACAATCTTGGTGCTACCTATCTCACTGCCAATCCAGTTTTTCATGACCGCACCAAACATGTTGAAGTTGATTACCATTTTGTTCGCGAACAGGTCTCACAGGGCAAACTAAATGTCAAGTTCATTTCGACAGAAGATCAAATTGCTGATATTTTCACAAAGCCACTTCCCTCACAGAAGTTTGTCCTTCTACAATCCAAGTTACAGGTTGTTGACCGCCCTGAACTTGCGGGGGAGTATCAGACTATTAGGCCGTATCTTTCATTAGTGGGCTGTTATTGTTACCATAGTTATCTTTTCCTATTTTATCTAGGTTTCTTTATATTCCCTAGTCTATATATATTCAGCCTTGTATCATTCATTTATTCAATCAATAATATCACAAATTACCTTCTGTAAGTTGATTTTTGATGAAGATTCCTATAAGTACATCTGCTCAGGTATTTTTTTAATCATCTTTTCAATTAACATGTGTTTATAAAACTATTTAGTATTATTCTTAACGTTATATTAGTTCTTATAGTGAAAAGCATCATGCTTTTAATTAATAAATAAAAAACAAGTTGAGTTCGAGCTGAGCTCAAGTTAAAAAATCATTCACAAGTCAAGCCCAAGTTTGAAATATTAGTCACGAGCCGAACATCTTGACCGAACTCTTATATGTTACTTTTTTTTCTAGTGTGTTGATAGTAGTGGGAAGGACATTAATCATGCTTAGCGGGTGTGAGTTTCAACTTTCACCAATATTCTGTCTCATTCTTTTTTTATTTATGTTTGAAATATATTAATCCATATTCTTGGTATTGATATTAGTTTTTTCTAATCACTATAAGGTAGGACCTGCAAAGACGGTATAAGCAGATTAACCAAGTCAAACCAGAAAAGCTGAACCTGAAGATGTTGAGGTGAGTTCTATTCATCACACACACACACGTACACACATATATAAATAAACACCCCTTCTACGTTACTTTTCTTTCATCACTAACCTGTTTTTGTTTAAAAATTTGTCAGTTGGCTGCTGCAAAAATGTTGACACCAATTTATCGCGTGGCCAAACACAATAGGGAGATTCGACGGCGAATAACCCAATACGCATTCTCAGATGCCCAATTGATGGTGAGTTTATTATATGTCAAAAAACATTGGGTTCACTAAAATAATTATTGTCTAGAAAATGAGAATTTTTTTATAAACTTTTGTTTTGAGAGATTATATCATTTCAATAATAATCTTCCTTTTTATCATAAAAAATGTTTTTTTATTTAAATTTTTTTTTGGGTATGCTCTAAACTTACAATTTTGAGTAACTTTTATTCACTTTGTCATGTCTTTCTTTTAAAGAAATTTTTTTTCATTTGATATAAAAAGGTAATGTGAGTTGACCCAATGAAGGCGAGTTTTTATCCTTATGCCCAATTGAAGGCGAGTTTTTATCCTTGTCAAAAAAAAATGTTGGTTTCATCAAAACTTTTGTTGTCTAGAAGCTGAACTTTTTAAGAACTTTTGTGTCCAAAGAATATATTGTTTTACTATTGTACGAGTTTTTTTGCATATAAAATGATTTTGCAGGTTTTACGATCTAAAAGGACCATCCGGGGTTGGTTTCATCAAAACTTTTGTTGTCCAGAAGCTGCACTTTTTAAGAACTTTTGTGTCCAAAGAATGTGTTGTTTTACTATTATACGAGTTTTTTTGCATATAAAATGATTTTGCAGGTTTTATGATCTAAAAGGACCATCCGGGGTAAGTTAAACAAATAGCTTAAAAGATAGCTTATCTATAGTATCTAATAGGTCAACCGGGTAAGCTATATGGTCAAACGAATGTGCAGACATTTCAAAATAAATGCTTGCATATGCTGCAAAATTAACCGTCTTATTATAGAGATTTTACTTTGGCGTTTTGACTAAAAGGTTTCCATGGATGGATGATGGGGGGTAGAATATTTACCATTTTTTCACATTATGATTTTCTGGATATAACCAAGAAGATTCCGTTATTATGAACCAATCATGATTGTGGTTTCTTCAGATCACCTTTCTTCTGCTCATGCAGGTGCTTGCGTTCAATCCATGTGTGTGTACTGTTTTTTAATGCATTTTTTTCCTCTTTAATCTTGTCCAGGGACAAAGAAACAATGACAGGGACACTTGCTCTCAGTCAACGTTCCTCTGGTTCTTTTTTACACTCACACACACACAAGAAGAGGAGAAGTTTTTGAATGAGCTGCTAATTATTGTTTCATGCTCTTATCTGCACCAGGTAGTTAATTTTTTGTGGTTTTTTCTTTACATGTTCTGTTCTCTTTGTCATTTATTTTCCCCTTATGGCACGTTGATATGAAAAAAAGCACATTATTTAGTTTTTACTTGGCTATATTACATCAGGAGCTACTTAGTTTGTGTTTCTAGTGAGATTTACTAGCTAGTTGCTTTTACTTTGGCTTTTATGAAGAATTTCGACTTTTGCCTGGTTGGTGCATTTTCAAGGTGTTGTAAATTTGTTTTCAATACACTCATGCTGGTATTTCTGTAATTTGTGTTACATACTTTTATGGTAGTTTGAGTAGAATATCTAATGTTGCAAATTAGTCTAAAGTTCTATATTTCTTGCATTGAACATCACTTTTCTGTTTCTCTTTATAGTCGGTTGGTATGAGGCCTTTAGAGAAGCCATTGGAGAAACTTGACGTTGTCATTCTTAAAGAGCTCTCAACAATTTATGTTTCTGGAGGTGGTTCCCATTGAGCAAAGCATTGGTGATCATTCTTATCAGGTTATGTAGTCTTTCTCTTCTATCTATTTCATTAGTATTAATGATATGTGTTTTTCATTTGGTGTGTTTTATGTTTTTGTTGTTATGTTGGATCAACTTAGGTTAAATGCATACATATTAGACTTCTGTTTCTTGATCTATGTTTTTTGTTGGTAATGATTTTGATGGTTATGCATGATTGATGTTAGTTGTAATGATGTCTCTTGAATTAGAGTTGAAACTATATGGGAAATGATAGGAAGTTGACATGTTAATACTTATACATGGATTGGATCTTTGGGGAGGAAAATGCAAAATATTCTTGATGTGTTGGTAGGCTCAACCCAAAGAAAGAACCCTAATGTCTTTCGTGTAAATTAACTAATATATGGATGTGTTTAGCTTCCCATCTTAATATACATGGTTGAGAAACCGAGTCCCGACCAAAATAGGTTCCGAGTCGCCGAGTCGGCATTCACTTTCACACACGCCAAGCTTTTTATTGTTTTGCACTTAAATTAAAAATAGTAGCAGTGAAAATATTATCCTTATGCTCGTATTAAGCATGAATGGATATATATAAAAAAGAAAATAAAATCACCGTGGTTATTGAGGATCAGAAAATCGAAATAGGGCGTTTAAGACCCGAAAATCATCAATATGATCCTCATAACCTTAAGGTACCTTAAATACTCACCGTGTTAGTATGCTGGTATTTAGCATGAATGGATGTATATAAAAAAGAAAAAAAATCACCGCGGTTATTGAGGATCAGAAAATCAAAATAGGGCGTTTAAGACCCGAAAATCATCAATATGATCCTCATAACCTTAAGTTGCCTTAAATTACTCACTGTGTCAGTATGCTGGTATTAAGCATGAATGGATGTATATAAAATAGAAAAAGATCACCGCGGTTATTGAGGATCAGAAAATCAAAATAGGGCGTTTAAGACCCGAAAATCATCAATATGATCCTCATAACCTTAAGTTGCCTTAAATTACTCACTGTGTCAGTATGCTGGTATTAAGCATGAATGGATGTATATAAAATAGAAAACGATCACCGCGGTTATTGAGGATCAGAAAATCAAAATAGGGCGCTTAAGACCCGAAAATCATCAATATGATCCTCCTTAAGTTGCCTTAATTACTCACTGTGTCATTGTTAGAGGTGCATGGCCAAGTCAAGTGGTGGTTTGGTGAATCCTCAGAAAACCTTACGGTTATTGAGGATCAGAAAATCAAAGTAGGGCGTTTAAGACCCGAAAATCATCAATATGATCCTCATAACCTTAAGTTGCCTTAATTACTCACTGTGTCATTGTTAGAGGTGCATGGCCAAGTCAAGTTGTGGTTTGGTGAATCCTCAGAAAACCTTACGGTTGGGTAGGTTTTATTGTGTATGTTAAGTTTGGGGACAGTTAAAACCATCATGGTAAATATAAATTAAACTCACAAGCACAAGGCATTAGTTGGGACGGAAAGGGGGTCTGGGTTTGAAAAAAACAATTTACCAACAATCAAGGTGAGAGCATTAGTACTTTTCCTTGGTGAAATGAGGTGTGAGAAAGGTTAACACGTTAATTATGATCCCATTACATGTCTTTTTCGGGACGAAAAAGTATTAAGTTGGGGAATGTGATCGTGTGGGATTTAATGCATGTTTTAGGCATTTATATTGATGGATAGGAAGTAGTTTAAAGCTCATGTGCACAAGAAAGAACCTACAAAAGTTATGCATGAAGTATTGCATTTGATTTGGACAAGAAAGAAATGGTGTGAATGTCTAATGTTTGATTTGATTAACACATGTTATTATGAATCATGTCATTGTGATAATCATTCTCATACTTATACCCCAGTTTGTGCAGGTGAAATTCTATCTCGAGGCATGAAGTGATCTCTCTTTCATTAATTAAAGTAACTATTCTTTTGTTATCTAGTTTAATCGTTTTATTTTAATTGCTTTTTTTAGGGTTGCTGATTTGTTGCATTACCAATTTCTACTTCACTCATTCTTGCCAAACTAAGGTGATATATAATATTCATTGGTGGCTTGTAAGCACACATACACACATGTTGTTCCGGACAATAGAAGACTGTTAATGCAATAAGATTCTCACTCGAAGACTGTTAAAGCTATAGATTTTATATCTGGTGGTGGTCTTGATAACTTGCCTCGTGAGGATATTAATGGAAAGATGAAAGGATTGAAGAGTTCAGATTAGAAGGTGATCATGGTTTTATAATAATTTATTAAAGAATTAACCATGAAATTATTCTTGACATTGTTTTTTGTTATGGTCAGATATTTTTGAAATCTATTGAAGCAGTTTATAGAATCGTGGAAGAAGCTAATAAGCGCATTCATCCTACTAACCGGTAACAATTTGCATTTACGAGTTTAATTGTTTTGTTTTCTGTTTGAAAGAAAAAAGCTGCTTTGTACTGAACATATGCATCCGAAAACACCTAACTTATCTATAACACTTTGATAGTTGAGTTTTTGCAACTCTTTTCCTGGCATTGGTACTGTGAGAACTTTGGAGAAGTCACCGGAGAAACTTGATGATGTTAGGCCAGAAAAGCTCTTTGTTGTTTCTGGAGGTGGTGTGCCAAACATGTCAGGCTCCGGATTCAGAAGTTTTACTTTCTGATCTTTACTGAAGAGTCACTTATCTAGTTGTGAGCACTTGCCCTATCGTCTGTTTCATATCTGCCCAGGTTTGTTTCTTTTATCATTTCTTCAACTAACATTGTGTTGCTCCAACTATTTAGTATTATTCTGAAATTAATTTTTTTAATCTATCTATTCTAATGTGTTGCTAGTAGTAGGAAGGACGACAACAAGCATGCTTAGCGGGAAAGATCATATACGGGCTACGTGAGTTTCACCAATATTCTGTCTTATTTTTTTCCTTTGATCCTTGAAGTATATTAACCCGAACCCTTGGTGTTGATGTTAGTTTTCTCTCATAGTATTTTAACCTGCTACTAATAATGTAGGCCCTGCAAAGATGGTTGTTGTTAAGAAAGCAGATGAACCAGTTAAACCAAACAAAGTTAAACTTGAAGATGTTGAGCAGAGTTCCTTGCGTCAAACACACACTTAACTTTTTTCCTGAAGGTTTTTATTCCAAGGTGTTGCTAGTAGTGGGAAGGACATCAGCAATCATGCTTAGCAGGGAAGAATCCTAATCCTCCTACCGTGATTGTCACCAATATTCTGTCTCATTCTTTTTGTTTTATGTTTGAAATATATTAATCCCTATTCTTGGTGTTGAATTGTTGATATAGTTTTCTCTATCACTATTTAATCCTGCTGCTAATAAGGTTGGTCCAGCAAAGACGGCTGTTGTCAAGAAAGCAGATGAACCAAGTCAAACCGGAAGAGCTGAACTTAAAGAACATGAGGTGAGTTTCTTGCACCACACACACACACGTACTCACATATATAAATAAATATTTCTTCTATATTAGTTTTCTCTCGTCACTATTCTGTTTTTGTTTGACATTGGCTGCTACAAGAATGTTGACACCAATTGACTAGGTGGCCAAATACATTAAGGCGATTGGATGAAGAATAACACATTACACATTTTACACATGCCCAGGTGAGATGAGTTCAAAATATTGGGTTTCACTAAAAAAAACTTAATTGTCTAGAAAAGGAAGCTTTTTTTGTTTTGTTTATGTTTTTCTAAATAGAATGCATCTTATCATGAGGGTCTTAGTTTACTAATGCTTGAATTTACTTTGTGTGCAGGTCACTGTTGAAGTCACGTTTCAGTCTTGACACACCACACCTATGCTAGAATGTTGTTAGGCATTCTTTCTTAACATATCAAAAAGGGAGTTGTTTTTGTTTTTGTTTTTCTAGATAGAATGCATCTTATCATGAGGGGCTAAGTTTACTAATGCTTGAATTTACGTCTTGTGCAGGTCACTTTTGGAGTTTAGACCCACAATACTCGAAGATGTAGGCTTTTCATTCTCTAAAGACTTCAAAAGGGAGTGTTTCTTATTTATTTTTGCATCATGTCATTATAGGTTTTTTCATTACAGGGTTGGGTAATGGGTAAAAACTATCCCTATTTGTAGTTTAATCAGCCTTGCCCATCAAGCTAATCAACTCCTAAAAATTAAGGCTTTATCTCAAATCCTTTTGAGATAACTTTGAATCACCAAGGCTTATCTCAAATCCATCTGAGATAAAGCTTTAATCTACCTAGACATATCCCATAATTTAACCACCAAAAATAAATTACAAAATGGACCCCTAACTTTAATTAATGTCAAGATTGGTCCAACGATCACCCCCCAATCTTGACCTTGAGTCTTCTTGTTATTTTCTCGAGTCTTCAATCTTTTTTACTCCCAACAGTTCTCTCATTTCAGCCGGTGTTGTAAAAATCGTTTGCCGCTAGTCGGGCGGTAGGGTACTGACTAGCGATTAATCGAGAGTAATCGGGATTAATATAATTTTCAGTTTTATATATAAATACACACATTTTCATATGTAAATTTAATAAAAAAGTTCAGTTTTATATAAATACACATATTTGGTCGGAAATTCCAAGTTTAAGGTGGAATTTTCAATTTTTTATTGGATTTTTTGAAGTTCATCGTAAAGTCGTCGGAACCTCCCGGAATCACAGACTTTTTGCCGATTAAGACCACCTAGGTCCGATTTTGACATCCGTTGATCGCCTAGCGATAAATTACCCGATTAGCAAGAAGTTACAAGGTGAGAGGCCTATTTCCAATTAATCGGCGATTAATCCTGATTTTTGCAACGCTAATTTTAGCAAACTTAATCTTTGGTAGAGCCTTCGTGAGAATATTAGTTGGTTGTTGATCCCCACTAATGAAATCAACCTTGACTTGATATTTCTCAACACACTCTCGTATATAGTGAAAGCGTATGTTAGGTATGGTTATTCCTTCCATGAAAGACGGGGTTTTTCATCACGTTGATTGCTTTCTACTTGTCCACCTTTATGAGTACAAGTTCTTTTCGTCCTGTAATTTCAACTAATAAACCCCTTAGCCAAATTGCTTGATAGGCTGCTAAAGTTGCAATTATAAACTTGGCCTCACCATAAAGCAACTGTTGGTTGCTTTTGAGAGCATTAACTAATGGGTCCATCATCAAAGTAAAATACCTGCTTTTGAGAACATTCCACCCTGTTTGTGCTGTTAGGAGATCTATGAGTCTTCATTAGCAAAGTCTCAACGGGTTCAAACATTGAAAAATTTCTTTGTTTAATTGTTAATTCACACCCTCCATCAGCTTGCCCGATGCTGAAGATATTGCTCTTTAAATATGAGATGTAAAGAATATCAGTCAACAACCTTTGTTCCCTGTTCTTACATTCGAGAAGAATAGAACCCCTTCCTTCGATTTCCACACTTGAGTCATCTTCAAATCCGACTTTGCCCCGTAAATTTGTATCAATTGTTGAGAATAAACTTTTATTGCCTAGCATATGGTTTGTTACCCCCGGTATCTAAATACCACATCTATTGCCCATTATCATCTGTCCCGTATTTAGCCGGAATACCTTTTCTTCATTCACATAGATTAGTTCCTTCTTGATTTGATCGCCTACAGCGGTTAACAACGCAGCTTGTTAGCATTTGCATGTGTTCCAATCGTGGTGGCTTGTGGTAGATGTCCTACTGGTTGGACACTCGGCTGAAACATGTCCAAACGCATCGCACTTGAAACGCTGCAGTCTAGATTGATCTTTCTTTGAGTTCTCTAAACTTTGGTTTCCATCTTGAGAGATTTTGAGCACGATTTGAACCCCTTCCTCGACCACCTGATCTCCCACCTCCTCAGGATTGCTTTTGGTGTTACATTTCCTAGTTTTTATACAAGGTATAACTAATAGTCTAGATAGTTAGACATTTGGCTAAACAAATTTACCGATCTAACCATTGATTTTTTAACTTATCAATATAACTAGAGTTTTACCCTCATGCGCATGTGAATCCAAGTCTAGACGAAATAATATAAAATAAAGATCATGTTTTCATCATCACAGCAACAAACCATTTATTGGAACATAAATATAAAATAAAGATCATGTTTTTATTATTACTAACACCTTCCTTTAATAAAATTATTGCAATAAAAAATTTTCTCGTTGTTTAAAAACTCATGGTTTAGTTTGTAAAAAATGTTTTTATATAAAACTTCTACTTTTTAAAAACTCATGATTCAAAAAGAATTTGGATTTATAATATAAAAGGAGAGAGAGAAAATTTTAAAATTATCTATTTAATTTTTTAAAATAAAATAAGTTGTTTAGGCAGGAAAATAAGTATGACAGTAACTGTGATTTTTTATCTATAATTTTTTTTATCTATAATTTTTTACTTATAACCCTAATACTTTTATTATTCCTAAAACTTTCCTTTTATAAAATTATTGCAATAAAAAATTTTATTTTTTATTAATATCTCGTTGTTTAAAAACTTATGGTTTATATTGTAAAAAATGCTTTTATATAAAACTTCTACTTTTTAAAAAGATTAATGCGTAAAAATGTATTTTTTAATCAAACAACTTAGTTTTTATTTAATGAGAAAATGTTTTTTTAAAAATTATTGATTCAAAAAGAATTTGGATTTATAATATAGAGAGAGAAAGGGAAAATTTTAAAAATTATTTATTTGATTTTTTAAAATAAAATAAATTGTTTAGGCGGGAAAATAAGTATGACAGTAACTATGATATTTTATCAATAATTTTTTTATCTATAACTTTTTTACTTATAACCCTAATACTTTTACAGCGTTTACAATTGTACCCTTATATTTTTTCATTTTCAATTTTGGTCGCTTATACTTTTCATCTTTTATAAACTTTTTGTTTTACGCTTCGGAGTTAACTAGCTGCAACGTTCCCGTGTGATTCCACGTTTTTATGCCTATTTTTTAAGTTTACCAGCCACGTCAAAACGCACAGGTCCTAGATCGATTTAGTTATTGTTTTTAATATTTTACTAAAAACTATTTAGTATATATTAATTAGAAATTTTTTATTTTTCAAATATTTTGGATATTTAAAAAAATCAAATAGCGGCACAACAAGTATAGATATCTTTAACATATGATCAGATTGATTTAAAAATATATAGAAATTCTAAGCATATTATTATTTTATATATATTCAGACTCATCAAATGTAAACTGGTATAGTTTCTTAAAAAGAAATATTACAACAATACCCACTTTCTTATTGGGCCTTACCTTTTGGGTTGATAATAGATCCAACAACGGTTTTGATGAGTCGTCAAAACGGCATAACTTTAAATAAAAATTGAATAAATAAACGTTGTCATAAACATAAACAAAATTTCTAAGAGTTAACATGATAAATCATAACTAACGAGTAACGTTGCCCTCGCGCGTAACGTCACATTTGTGAACCTTGTTACCTACGTTGTGGTGTGAAGTGTGGACATAATAAAGCAATATTATACCGGCATAACAATTCTAAAAGAAGAATCTAAACAAAATATTAACATGTTAAAACGGAGTCGTATTATGATATTAACGTGGTTAATTGTATGTTGCGGACTTTGTTACGTGCATACAACCTAATAATTTAAAAAGAATTAGATAAAATCATAATTAGAAAGTAAAAGAAAATAATAGTTTAAATTAAAAAGTATGCAAAAGTGAAAAAAAACAAAAGAAAAAAATGTAGGAGGCGGGGTTTGAACCCGCATCTCCAACAAAAATGCATAAAGCCCCAGCCAACTGCACTTGCCTAAGAACTATGTTACCTTTCAGATATAATATATTTAACAGCTTTTATATTCGGAAGAAAACATTAAAAAAAGTTTGTGGTCCAATGATATTCTGACACGTGGCAAGGCGCGTGGATCCATCACCGATCTTGCTAAATGAATAGTAGTATAATGTTTAATCTAGTCGACAAGAAAATTGACCCATCCAATCAAGTCACCTAATATGGTTCATCGTGCATTAATATATATGTAATAAAAATAATCCCCACAAGCCTTCAAATAACATTATTAAATCATCATATCTCCTTACTATAATAAAATAGTATTTAGGAGGGACACATGTCAACATTATATTATTCCTTAACAATTTTTTCTCGTTTTTTTCTCTTATTTAATAATCACATTAATTACTAATAATATTATTTAATTTTTTTAAATTAAAATAGTTTTTTAATAAGTTAAGCAAGAGATATTTTTACTAATGTTATTTCTAAGGAAATAGTTTTTCATAAAACTAGAAAACTTTTTAGAACATCAAAATTTTTAAAAAAATATAAAATATTTTATAATTGGTGTTTTTAAAAAGTAAAACTTTTATAAACAAAAAATAATTAAAATTGTGAGTTATAAGAAGAAAGATTTTAAGCATGACATTTTTTAAAATGTTTGTTTTGAAATAAAATTTTTATTTTATTTATTTAAGAAAGATTTCAATCATATATTATTTTAGAATATCGATTTATAATTAATAAATTTTTATTTTATTTAATATTTTTTATTTAAACCGTGTAATACACGGGTTTACTAAAGCTAGTATGATAATATAAAATAAAAATAACATGTAATAAATGAAAATTGTATGGTCTCGTCTTCAGAAAAATTGTGAGAATTCATCAAACAATAAATTGTGAGAATTATCAAAACTCATTATAGTAACTAAGATTTAAAAATTTAAATATGCATGTTTGTTTAATTCTTTTAAATTTCAATATAGTTTTTTTAAACCTAGTTATATTCATAATGATGTATTTGTTTCTCATAATATCAAAATAATCATAAATTAAAACTAAATAAGTAAAATAAGGTAAAAAGACGCACGGAAGCAATGAAGCAAGGAGCAAGTTGCATTAGCAAAAATAACGACCTTTTCATTTCTATTTAAAGTAAAATACAATATCAAAACTCTCACAAAATACTTAATACTTTCAAAACTTTTTTATACGTTGGCAACAAATTAATTTTAAGCGTAAGGAACAAGTCTAAAAGGGTCAAAGTTACTAACAAGCCCACTACTACATCTTAGCATAACCTTAATTGCTAGCTTAGGGTGTATTTCATACATTAGTATGTTAGTTAGGATTAATAGACATACTTGTTTCCCATAAACCTACGTTTTCTTGAGAAGAAAAGTACGCCATCCACTTACATTTGATGTATCAACTAATACAAAAGTCAAAGGTATCCATCATATAATTTCTTCAAGAACTCAATAAGTTTTTTTGGCTCGTTTAGAATATATAGCTGTAATTAAGTAATAGGATGAACTTAAATGCGCTCTGTCCATGGGCGGAGGATAGTGGAGACCGTTTTTCGACGGTAGTGTTAAATTTTAGTCCGGTAGTGTAAATTTTTTGTCCGGTAGTGTAAATTTTTATATAAATATCGAGTTCGTTCCCCCTAAAAAAATTTAATTTCGCCCCCGCCCCCGCCCCCTACGAGAATGTTCAAGCTCCGTCACTGGCTCTGTCTTTCTTTTTATACTTTCCTATGTACGTGTATTGCTCTCTTCTTATTCTCTCACATGCAACTTTACTTTTTTTTCTCTTATATCGTTGTATGCACCAACAACTTTGATAATATTATAATCACTTTTTTTTCAAATTTGTTAATTTTGCAAAACAATTAAATTTCTAGAAAACAATACTTTACCCATATAAAGAAACCAAATTACATAGGCTTAATAAATTTGATTTAAGTTAATTAAGTAGAAGTGTCGGCAATTCAGTAACCTCTTGAAAATTTTATATTGCACGTCAAGAACCCCATTATTCAATGAGGGTGAAATAATTAACCCCAAACAACACAAAAGACGTGCTAAGCGTGAGTTAACATTATCCCAAAAGTCCATAGATGATCCATGTGCTCATTCTCACACATATATACAAACATAAATAACCCTCACCCCCTGCCCACCCACAACACTATATAATAAGAAATGGATGGCAGGTGTCTCGCTTCAAATAGGGCATGATACCAAAGTGTCATATTGATAGTATTTTTAATTGGTTAAGGGTTTAAGTTTTATTGTAAATAAATAGTGTAGATTTAAAAGTAGGTACCATGAGTGTTAGATCTCTCGTTTTTAGAAAATGTCTCACTTTAATTTCTTGATCAATTCTAGTTATTTTTTTAAGATAAAATCATCTTTTTAGCAAATATTTTACTGTGTATATTATTCTCTAGTTATGTTGCGGTAGGGGATGAAGTGGCTAGTGAGTTCGAATGTACCTAATATACCATGTGAACTTATGGGTGATGTACTGATGTGTAACAAAACCAACTTAATGTACAACCTAAAAACTTGAGGGAAGGGAAATATACCATAGTTTAAAGAAGGATTGAGGATGAAATGAAAAAATTTCTGTGACGTTGATATAAAATAAATAAAGTGTTAAAGATGTGAAGGATGTGAAAGACCACCCACTCACGTGAAGTCATGTGACTTATATATACTATCTAATAAAAAAAGTTTTTGAAATGACATGTGTCAACCTCTTATGAAACCTAAACTTTTGTTTTCCGTCTCTCTCCTATTAAATGAAATTGAAATAAGTAAACTAAATAAATAAATATTCAAATTATAAATTTTCTTATTTAAATAAATTATTAAAACATACTAAATTACTACATTTTCTATTATATCTTATTTTAGAAATAATTTTATAACTTTATATTTTTATTATTTGTTCTTTATAAATTTTTTTGAGTTTCTAGTATTTATTATTTTATTAATTGCTAATAACATGTAACATACAAAATATTAATACAGTCTAATGATTTTAATATCTTGAATTTTCTATCCATGTAATAAATGAATTACTAACCTAGTATATATATATATATATATATATATATATATATATATATATATATATATATATATATATATATAGTTCGTGTGCTTCTCCGATGCTGATGGTACTACCACGACATCAACCTAAGCTTCTTGTTAACTTGTCGTCACTTTCGCGTTGGCTAATTATTTTCACTAACTTTTATGAATTGTTAATATTATTATTAATTATTTCTCAAACTTTTAAGTAAAATTATCCTCTTTTGGCTTAGTCCCCAGGATCTAAAAGAATATACAAAGCCCGGTGTCGGAAAAGACCGATAGTTATCAGATATGTGAAAATTAAATTTTGAGACAGGTACAAGAAAAAAGTATATAAATAATAACGGTAACAATTAATTATTATCGGTTATTCTTTTTCAAAGTTATCTCGATCATATATTTATTCTTTATGGAAAATGAGTTATGTATGAACCAAAGAATTTGCACCACGATGTTATCAAGATCACATATGTGTTCTCTATATATAAAAAAATAAGCTATTAATTCTAAACCAAGTAATGAAATAACTTGTACCATGTCATCAAACATTATGCTTCATCACTTATTTAAGTTGTGCTTGTGTCCGGAGTTTGTTACGACGAGTCCTTCAAATACAGGGAGACTCTATTTATTTCTGTATGAACATATATGGGGAATGAGATATGAAAGGTTTTTAAAAAATATATGCAACTTTATAAAATAGTGTTTGATTTTGTGAATTATAGGTTGGGGATAAGGAACGGACTATGAATGCTCTTAGAGACCGTTTTTAGATTAAACTATTGCACTGGTACATACAAATTCAATCGTATATTTTAAATAGAATTTGACAAGAGCAAATATGCAAATATGTTTTAGATAAGTATGTTAGAAAAAGACAAAAGATCGTTCTTTCAAATGGGACTAACAGTCACAATGTTTCAATTGTAAGCTGCAGTTAACAATTATAACAATCTGTTCCTCATCCCCATGCCTATATAGGTGGAAAACATCAGTAGGAACTCCATTGGTAGCAGCCTAGCAGTTGCAGTTGGTGACTAATTTACCACTACTCGCCCGTTGCTACTGCTTATTAGTAGTGTTACTGCTTGGTTCTACTGATAATCAGTTTGATATTGTCGGTGCCCAGTTACCACTAATCACTAGTTCTTATTGATCATCATTTTCAAAGCAGCTTTTCATCAAACATATGAATCTGAATCAACTTCCACTGCTAATAGGTGAACCCACTAGGTCGGCTTCCTGCCCGACCACTTGAACTATCAATTTAGAGAAACCTACAAATGAATAACCTTGTACAAGTGGTTCCTTCAATACTAACTTGCAATATACAAGTGGCCCCTTCAATACTAACTTGCAATAATGTATATACTCATTTCTTTGTAATCTTAAGTAATCTCAATAAAGTAAAATGATCCTGATGATATCAAAATAAGAAACACATGTCCTCCTACAACCATGTAACATTTCTTGTCTTCTATAAACACCATGCCCAACTTTAACCAACTGGCTCTCTTGTATCTCATGTTACTCTTTGTTGTAGCCTTGTTGGCACACTAAAATACTTTCCATTTACACTCTTGATATTGCTATGTTGTCACCAAACTTATGGTGCCATGATCAGTTTCTACGTTATCTTGCTTCTTTACATATTTTGTCAATTGGCTAGATGCGTATGTCGATGCAGATTGAGTTGGTTGTCCTAATACCCGTTGACCCTTAGATATTATGTATTTGTCGGTGATAATTTTGTTTTGTGGTCCTCAAAATGTGAACATGTTGTGATCCGTTTAAGCTATCTTCAAGGTGTTGCCAATGTTTTCAAACCAGTGAGGCTTCACATTTATCCTAGGATCTCTCTAAAGCTACTCTGCTTTTTATGATAGCGTAAAAAATAACCGACTAAAGAATCAGCGTATCAAACATATTAGAGATTGAAAAACTTAGATAATGGACATGCCCAATGTTAAAAAATAACCGACTAAAGCTACTCTGCTTACTACCTGTCTTTGACATCTTTAGTAAGGGTTACAATTTAATTTAGACTTGGAGGGGGCCATGCCATCTCATCTTACCATAATTTCCATTAAACTTACTCTTTTTAGGACCTTTTTCTAATTGGACCCCAATCCACATATCTGTGCAAGACAGGTAGGACCTGTGATAAAGCCTTACATCAGACACCAAAATCAAAACCCTTTTCTCGATCCATTGCACTTAAACCATATATCACTCTTTTTTTGCTGTGATATCAAATATGCATTAATCAAAGCGATTAATTAATTAACAACAAAAGTTGTTTGAGTTGTCATACTTATTATGTAACACACCGTCCAACCTTCATCTATTTTCCATACTTTATAGTATTCATGTTTTGTTCTTTTAAAGACCTTGAAAATCTCAAATTTTATACCATATTATGGTAGAACAATAATTTTTTAATAAAGTTCTGAATAAGCTAAATAGCATAGGCGTATGGATCCTAGTAGTGTAAATGAGTCGTGCCGGTCGCTAAGAGCTCTAATTAAACCGACCTTAAACCAGCTCGAGCCTAAATTGATGCTAGCTCATATTATAAATTTCCCCAACCCAAGCTACACATAGTTAATTTGACTATGCTCACGAGCATAAGCAAGCTTTATATTGTATAGATAAATATAATAAGTTTTATGCAATATTATACATATATATTATATGAAAAATATTATTATATATAGTTATTTAAAAGTAACTATATATTACATTATGCTATATCTATAAATTACAAATATACATATGTGTGTATATAAATAAAATAATTAAATAACTAATTAACAATTAGAACTCGAACTTCAAATATCAATTTCGAAACAAGCCAAATTCGAGTCTCTTTAGCTAGACAAGACATGTTCAAGCTTTGATGAGTTCGAGTCTGACTCGTTTAAGTTTCTTGATCAAGGAATCAAGATGTAAAGAAAACTAAAACAGTTTTTATCAATTTTTTACCAGCAAATATGTATTTTCTATCATATATACACTTTACTTTAAAATTATCTGTCATACATGATTCAAACCCACAATTGGTCTCCTTTGCCTTGGGGACAATAATTTTTATTTTAATCAGTTGGTAAAAGTCAAAAGGATTTTAAATTTGTGGAGTTTTAGTCTTTTAGAGGTGAGTTTGACTAAGTCGACGTGTTAAAACTTAAAATAGCAGCAGCAGACAATGAATACAAATGCCGATGCATGCTCTAAATTCCATTCTCACATGGTGTATGCTCATTGTGACCTCTTAAACAGACCCACCCATGCACCATGCACGTGACCATATATACACTTATTTATGTATACTGCCTGCTCAAGCTGGTCGTACCAATATACACGAACCTACCTGGTAATTAAGTAACAACGGTCAATGGGTGTGGTTAAACGTATCTTCTTTTAGACCATATTAGAAGTCCGTCAGAGATAATATTTTAGTTTGGATTTATTATAATGATCCTTGTAATTTGATCCTTGTAATTTGGTCAAACTCAACTTCTAGCATGTCTATATAAATACCTCCATCTCCTTCTACGTACTCGAATACATTTGCTTCTCTCTTAAGTCTCATCTCACACACAAGCACTCTCTCTATATTTTTTTCTTCCATTTCTGCCCCTTAGTCCCTCAATTTCTTCCACCACGTGTGGGATTCTTATTGGTTTAAATCTTTTTTCTAATATGTACTGGCTAAATATGTGGCATGTTAGCCTGTTCCTTGCAGCCACCATGGTGTTGACCATTACACACTGGTTGTACAGGTGGTGGAACCCTAGGTGTGATGGAACCCTTCCCCCTGGCTCAATGGGCTGGCCATTGCTAGGTGAAACTCATGAGTTCTTTGCCCCTAATCCAACTTGGGACACCCCTCCCTTTGTCAATGACAGAATGAAAAGGTGATCAGAGTAATGTTTTCAAAACTGGATCGGTTCGAATAGTCTGACTCAGAATTGGCTATGGAACCGGCCCTATTGGATGTATTTGAACCATTGTTGTTTTGAATGGGCTGGTTATTGGTCTGACCGGATATTTTTTTTTATCTTTTATATCTTTTAATTTAAAATCTCGGTTCTTTTACTATATACCTTATATTAAGCGTTTCTATTTAAGGCTTCATATTTTATTAAAATTACAAGCCCGAACCATTTTGTATTTTGCTTTATATTAGTTACATATGCATATGTATTGCGTTCTAAGGGGACATTTTGATGGTATGCAGTGCACTTTCCCATGATAAGGTTACTTGTTCTAGTTTTGTAGAATGCAAGATGTGATTATTTTATTTTATAAAATTCTAGGTATTTTTTTGGAACGGCTACAAAATTCTAGGTGTTGATGTTAATAAAAACCACACACTTATAATTTTTAAAATATTTATAACATCATCGGGTTCCTGTCCTGTTCCAACCAATGTACCGGTAGGAGGGTCGGTCGATATGAGAACATTGGTGATGAGTTGGCTAATTTATCGTAACTAGTTAATTATGATGCTTTTTTATGATCTTTTATAGTTTTTACATCCTAATGATCAAATTCTAACATAAACGGTTGAAGTTTCAGATACGGGTCGATATTTCGAACGAGTTTGGTCGGGCGACCCGTGATAGTGTCAACTGATTCAGATCTAAACCATATGATATTCCAACAAGAGGGTCAGTTGTTTCAAAGTTGGTATCCTGATAGCTTTACAGAGGTGTTTGGGAGACAAAATGTAGGGTCTTTGCATGGGTACATGTATAAGTATCTCAAGAACATGGTGTTATATCTATTTGGGCCAGAAAGCCTTAAACAGATGCTTCATGAAGTGGAAAATGTAGCAACAACAAGTCTAGAGAAATGGGCTGGTCAGGAGTCAGTAGAATTAAAGGAAGCAACTGCAAAAGTAAGCCACCTTTAGTTTGGGTTTTCGGGTTATTCGAATTTGAAAATTTTAAAAATGAATTCAAATTCAGTTTGGCTTGAAAATAAACTGAATTATATATATATAATACACACACGCATATAATATATGGAAAATATATACCTAAAAATATATATAATCTGAATTCCAATATCTGCTTAAAAAATCACAAATTCGAAAACCAAATTCGAGTTTAGTTCAGTTCACTTCGAATTTTTGTTTCTTGGAATACAAATAATGAATACTAATGCAGCTTCCATAGAGATCCTAAATTTCTAATCAACTTTGTTTTCTTTTTATTTTTCAGATGATATTTGATCTAACTGCGAAAAAATTGATAAGTTATGATCCTGAGAAGTCATCTGTGAATCTGAGGGAGAATTTCGTAGCTTTTATACAAGGATTAATCTCCTTCCCTTTAGACATTCCTGGAACAGCTTACCACAAGTGTCTGCAGGTAAAAGAAAAACAATTTCAATCAATCAGGTGTCGGGTCAGGTCACGGGTCGGTTTGTTAACGAGCTAGTTGAAACGTCAAAATATGTTGGGTTGACCCACTGACGCTTCTCTGTATGAGCGGCAGACTTATTTATGATTCCAAAATAAACATTAATAATAATAATAATAATCTACTTTTCGAATAAGACGATTTAGGATCTTGTGTGCATGAAAAGTAGACATTCAATGTGTTTGACTTGTTCCACTTTTAGCCATTTTTCTAACTGGCCTGTTTGACTTGTTTGCAATAAAAGTCAACTCAAATTGACTTATTGATAAACAAAAGAGCTGCAAGATCTAGTGGACTTCTAAATTTTGACAATCCGTCTGGTAACTTGTAATTTAATCATCTTAACTTAAGCAGGGAAGAAAGAAGGCAATGGCAATGCTGAAGAGCATGCTTAAAGATAGACGGGCTAATCCTCGGAAAGTCAAAACTAACTTCTTTGACTATGTACTTGAAGAACTAGACCGAGGTGATTCGATCCTTACAGAAGCAATCGCCCTAGACTTGATGTTTGTACTGTTGTTTGCAAGCTTTGAGACGACTTCCTTAGCCATAACAGTAGCTTTCAAGCTTCTGAGAGACAATCCTCGCGCGTTGCAAGAGTTAACGGTTAGTGATAAGGATATAGTTCAAGGTTCATACTATTAGAAGTTTATTTCTTCCTAATATTTAACCTGATTTTGCTTTTGTACACAGGAAGAGCATGAAAACATCCTAAGAAACAAGAAAAATAAAGAGTCTGGACTTACATGGAAAGAATATAGGTCGATGACATTCACGTTTCAGGTGTGTTGGATATTCAGAGTTTTATTCAAAAGAACTTGACGTATAGCGGAAGCACAAAAGATAAAAGAGGGTGCTTTAATGGTTCTTGTATCAGCTCCGTATCAGTATTACAAAAGTAGCTCACACTGATCCAACTACTTGATGTTGTAGGTTATAAATGAAACGCTTCGTTTGGCTAACATAGTTCCAGGAGTGTTCAGAAAGGCATTAAAAGATATCAAGTTCAAAGGTAGACATGAATTTTTCTGTTACAATATCGTCTTTCTTTTGTTTTATTCCTATGAATAATAAAGTTTGTGAATGCACCTTGATATGGATGTTAAATTTATCCAGGCTACACGATTCCCGCTGGTTGGGCGGTAATGGTATGTCCCCCAGCTGTCCATCTAAATCCCGTCAACTATAAAAATCCACTAGAATTCAATCCATGGAGATGGGAGGTAAGCTACTTATAAATGCAAACATGCATGTTGTCCAATGCATTGAAATCATCAGGCCCGGTCCAATGGGCTCGGGCTCATCCCAGGTCAACACATTACAATTGGCCCATTTCCCAATAGGATGGGCTGAAGCTCACTGTACCGGACCCATTATGAGGGCATCCTTTAGATGCAGCGAAAAATTTATAAAACTTATGAGTCTTGCTCCTTTCAAACAGATGATGGATCAGAAAGGTGCATCAAAGAATTTCATGGCTTTTGGTGGTGGAATGAGGTTTTGTGTTGGAACAGATTTTACTAAAGTTCAAATGGCAATGTTTCTACATTGTTTGGTTACCAAATACAGGTAAAAACATCAATTCTATATGTATGTGCATATGTCACTGTAATGATGTGTGTTTAAGGTAGAGTTATACCAACATGTTTTTCTTTAAAACTGGCAGGTGGCAAATAGTCAGAGGAGGAGAAATTATACGAACACCGGGCTTACAGTTTCCAAATGGCTTTCATGTTCAGATCATTGAAAGACAAATAGAATCAAGATCAAACATCAACATATGACATAATCCCAAAATATTATCTAGAAATCAGATACTTTCCGAACAGGATTTGTATCTTAAAGTTGCGGACACAATAAGGCTCAAATCGTGTAAGAGAACCTGGGGAAACAAGCGTCAAGCTCCTGTGTGATTTGTTCAGGATCATGTGAAGCTCAATTCTGTTCAATTGAATAGAAAATTTAGAAATTTATAGAAAGAAAAAAGAAATGTGCAATATTAGACACATTTTCAATACACAGATTTTGATTTCGTTTCATAAGTTGAAATAATCAAACAATTGTTTTGATTCGTAAATCTTTTGCTTAAAGTAGCTCAACATCTCCATCCCTTGTGTGTGTTCATACATACAAATGTTAAGAAGTACCTTGAAAGAAAAAAAGAAGAGTTTCTAAATGATCTACAAATAGAATTGGATGAACTTAGTTTGTTTGCTTGACTTTAGATTTCACATTATGTGGTTCGCACAAATACACTTTCAACACTTTTTTCCTTTTGTAGTTGTAAAAACTCATTACCAAATCTTTAGTATCCTGCTAACCAATAAGATCAGATAAATCATAACTTACATTAGTTAGATTTCCCATCATATTCATTGCAAACAAAGGAAAAAAAACACCAATAAAGCCTAAACAAAGATAACACCACTTAAAGATACACTGAGCCATGTGAAAACGGTGGTTCGAATGACCAGTAAAGGTTAGAGTCTTGTCATATTGTTGAACATGCAGCCACGCGCTTTAGAAGGAAAGATATTGTTCTACAATAGCCTAAAGTCTTATCATGCCTTGGCTGTTAGACAAGCAAGTGAAAACTTAGAAAGCAGACCACATAGCTGAAGATATGAACCAACTCCATCACAGATTCTCATATGGGCAAATCCAGTTTCCTGCAAGCAAACAAGCAAAAAGAATGTTCAATTTGAGATAACGTCATAAAGGCAAAATTGTAAACAAAATTTCCCATTAACCAACGGCCAACGGCCAAATCATGATCCATTTAATTGGTGCATGGGTCAGATCACATCATTGATCAATCCACTCTCTGACCATAGACTGCCCAACACCACAAGTAGATCCTCTACCCAAAACAAATTAGGGTATGTTTGATAAAACAACTTCAATATTTTAGAGATTTAGTCTTTTAATTTAGTGGTTACATCCCACTTCTTTTGACCTAATGCACTACTGTATAAGTGAGATTTTACTAGATATATTTATTTGCTTGTTATCAACTTCTTTTTGACTTGTTGATGATGTCATTTTCACCTCTTGAACAGGTTAAACGTTTGTGTAGACAAGTTTATATATGATTTAACGCAGAATAAAGCCAACCAACTTTTAACATGTTCAAGGGGTCAGATGGCCTTAACGTTTTTTCCAGTGGATATACCCCCTACTTGTGGCATACACAACTACATAAGCACTTAACATGTTCAAGGGGTCAAATAGCTTTTTCTACAAGCAAAAGGAAGTTAAAAAGTTAGGGTTTGTGTATATAACCACTGCAAAAACAAACTAAAAGGATTAAACTTCTAAATGTTGACAATGTTCTTCTACACGACTACACCTTATATTCAAATATCATTTTTTTGTTTGTTATTCAACTAAACATTTGCTTTTGAACTTTGTTCCGACTCTTGGTATTATACACCTTGCTATTTAAAATATTGCTTATGTTGTAATGTTGAAATTTGAATATTTTTGTAAGACTTGCTCTAGCATTTTGTAGAAACATTCCATATCGTATGTTGTATTGGCATTTATTAAATAATAATTTTCTCTAGCATTGTTACCTTCATGAATTCCAGTTTCAGATACTCTGCCATGTCATAGTTCTTTATGATTCGGAAAAGGGTTGTGATAATATCAGTTGGGGAATAGCCCAGATCATATAGTTGCTTTAGACCAAAACAAGCGTCATCAAATCTCCCTCAATCACATTGCGAACCATATTTTTCACGTGCAAGGGATGAGGCTGGTCACACACCTGAAAACCCAATCAAATAACATGGTTATATGACATTAAAACAATTTATTAGAGGTAGCATAATGCTAATTTAGCCAATTACTTGTCATTTTGATGATTCAATATATGCTTTATCTGTAACATGTCAGGCACGTAAAATCAAAAAAAAAAAAAAAAAACTTAAAAAGAAATGGTCAACAAGATAAGAAGTTGCCTGAAGCATATTTTTAATGCACAAAACATCCTAAATCTTTTTATTCAAAATTATTAAAGCGATATAATATACAGTATCAAATTTAACATACTAATTATCTATTAGAAATAATACTAGACAAAAACTGTTCCAGCTCAATCCTACGGTTCCTACCCACATGGCACCTACCTGGCACATTTGCAACAACTACAGTAAATGATTCTGTAAAGTGTAAAGCTCAAATAGCAATAAAGACTTTAACCTTGAAAACATTTTCTTGGTTGACAAATCGAAATCCAGCATAAGTGGCTTGTAGGTTATTCAACGCTTGTCGCATACAGCGGTGAAAATAATCGCTTCAAGCCCTTCTGGAACATAAGGCACCTATGCAAGTTATAAAATGTAAACCAATCATGCATCTATGAGAGTTATAATCTAGGAACGAAAAATGAACATGAGTTTAATATTAATACAAACAATTTCCACATCAATACAACCAATTGGACAAAAGATATAATCTGCACTAACACAAAAAATTACCTTTTCAGAATCAGCCACAATCTTGAGACGACCAAGAATCTCATCATCAGACAACCTCGAAAACCGTACAAGTGCACATCTACTCTGAATAGGTTCAATTATTTTTGAAGATGTGTTGCATGCAAGAGCAAAACGAGTAGAGTTTGAATAGATTTCCATTGTTCTCCTCAGTGCTTGCTGTGCTCCAGATGTCATGCTAAATTGCATCCCATCATAGAAAGCATAAGAAAAATAAGGATCAGATTAAAGCCGAGCAAAAAAAAATATCATAGTTGAATACTATTTGATGATGACTAGCTTGTTAATATGAAAAAAAAAATGCCATTTAAAGATAAATAATAGTTACATATGAGGGAAAAAAAAGAATGGTTGTTGGTCACCTGTCAGCCTCATCCAAAATAATAACTTTGTGCCTTCCAGTAGGTAATGTAACTTTCTTTTGAGCAAACATCTTAATTTTGTTTCTCACAACATCAATGCCTCTGGTAAGGAAAGAACAAAAAATGATGAGCTTCCTGGAAATAACCCGATATTAAAAGATTTAAGAAGAAACTCAGTTAGCAATAATATGCAGACCTGTCATCTGATGCATTTAGCTCTAGAACAGCCTCCTTGTAATTTGATCCAAGTAGTTCATGTGCGAGAGCTAATATGCTTGTAGTCTTACCAGTACCAGGAGGACCCTGAAAATGACAAAAAACAGATGCATGTTCAAGAGGGTATAGACAAAACCATTCCCACTCATATATATGCTAATGTGTCTTGAGTGTATTACACAATAAACTACAAACAAGCGAACAACTTTGCACATGTATGCTTCTACATAATGTACAAATCAATAAACTTCAAGTCTTCATAATTTGAATCTAAGAAATGCACGTTGGAAAATTCGAACAAACATAATTTGGTTCTTTGATATATTTTAGTTATTTATTTAAAAGAAAAAAACTGGATAGGAAACACATTCCTGTGTGTGACCAGCCTCATCCCCTGCACGTACATACTTGCATTTTTACCGTGGATGCCTCTATCGTAGATATTCAGAGAAACTAAATGCATTCAACACCTAAGACATATAAAAAACTAATTTCATGACAGATGTTCATATGTGTCTTCTAATTGCCAACTGAAAAGATTAGACAGATAAAAGTATTTATTTAACTATATATTTTAGCCTTCAAAACAGAAGTTCAAATACGCAAAAATCAATAAGTCAACGTTATGTGGAACACTCCAGCAATACTTCTCCTACATAAACCAGAATTTCAATTAACAATCACATTCATCAAAATCCCCATCATTCACCAGATTTAAATCATCAATTCTCAGTTTATTCATCCCTCAACAGTCATAAGCCAATCCTCCCTTCACAAAACTACAAAACAGGCAATGTCACACGTCTAATCTAAAGAGGGAAAACCTCGTTGCGTCAAAATGTACACGAGTTTACAATAATCATCGGTTTGAACGTGATATTAGGGTTAATTACTTACAGATAAGATCAGATTTGGCATGTTACCGTCGCGTGCGATTACTTCGAGTCTGGAGACCGCATCTGCGTTTCCAACGATGTCTTTCACCTTCGTCGGTCGGAACTTCTCAACCCACGGGATTTCGTAACCATGGCTAGATGATAACGAAGAAGATGAAGAAGCCATTGAGATTGATCGCGGCAAAACACTGCTTCAGTACTGTAAGAAACCCTAGATGTTTCAATTTGGAGGGAAAATGACGATGGAAATAAAGGAAACCCCAATTTTTCTGGGTTTCTTCCCCTTTGTATTGGAAACTTTACGTTTTGCCCCTCATGTACGTGTTTTTTACAGTTTCACCCCCTGATATTTTCCATCTCTTTTCTTTAGTCGCTCTACTGATATGGCCATGTTTGACAAACCAACTTTTGGATTAACTTTTGATTTATTAACTTTTGAAAAGTTAATAAGTTAATAAGTATGTTTGGCAAAATTTTAAAGAATTGATTTTAAAGGGTTAATAAGTTACTTTTGAGAAGTTTATAGGATTAACTTTTGAAAAGTAACTTTTCAAAAGTTACTTTTATAAAAAATAAGGAATCCAAAACATAGGCATATTTCAAATTTATATGTCTACTTGTAACATTTATCAGTTGGCCCACAATCCACATGTAAAGAGATCTGGCCTTATTTTCTTGGGGTTTAGGGTTTTTTCATTCACCTTTCAAGGTTATTTGAAAGAGTTTTTAAACCATCCCCTTAGTATTAGACCGGATGTAATGCTGCTCTTAGGGAGCGTCAAATTTGCTAAGTTGGAGACAAACAGTACATTAAAGTCACTACATTCTAGTTAAAGAGGACTTCAAACATATGTTTGGTCAAGTATTTAACAAACGTTAAAAGGAGTGAGTGAATTTGTTTTTTCTCACTTTTGACGATCTTTAACTAAAAATAGGTTTTAAAACCACTATACTTGCACTAAAGATGCATTAATAAAGTCATATTTGTCTTGGTGGTATTTTAACCAAATAAACCACTGCACATGATCTTAATAGATCCTGGTCATGAGCTATTTTGCAAGGCTTTTTTTTAAAATCTGATATAATAATCTTCATATTATAGGAAGGCTATGTATGGGTACTACTAGATGGAGGTTCTTTGTGTGCATTTTCTGATTCTGATTTCACTATGATGGAAAAAAACCTTAGAGCATTCAGACTAGCATCTTCATCTTCATCCTTGCATTTACACTAAAAACACTAACTTTTTACTCTCTCTTTCAGTTAAATAATATATTTTTGTATATTTATCGTTATTTTTTTTCTCTCCTTCACTCACAACCGCTTTTAAAAATATTAAAAAATTTATACGGTTTGTATCGTGTTTCCCCAAATATGAGGAATCACGGTACAATCCCCATAAAAATTCTATCTCCTTCACTCACAACTACTCACAGCCACTCACAACCATCTCCCATAATGTAAGACACACACTCACATAAAAATTGAGGAACCTACTGTGAATGCTCTTAATAAGTTAAAGGTACAACGCTAATTTCATAATTCGATTACATCCCTATATTTTAGATGAATCCGCATGAAATTAAATCAGACACTATTTTAGTTGCAAAATAGAAACCAAATTGCATTTAGTTACCAGTTTAGTTGCCCGGTTTTAGCAACAACATATGACCTGCTCAACCAACAAATAATTTTTTTATAATTTTTGATAAATTACCTTTTAAAACAATTTAGAAGTTTTATAGTGAATTACATAATTAGTCTGTATAGTTTGTTAAAAGTATCTCTTTAGGGTCAAACTTTAAAAAACTTTATGTTTGAGATCTGCAGTTTGTCATTTTGAATTTTGGTTCATGATGTTGCGGGATATTTTACTTTGGGTTAAAATTTCTTATTTGTGTCAGATATGGTATCGAAGAATTTCATCACGTCCGGATGGCATCACGTGTTGTTCAATTGGAAGTTTAACATTATTGGGCTTCAAATCTTGCCATATGAAATTGTATTAGACAAGGGTCCTTTTTTGTTTAGAAAAGGCTGTGATCCATATTAAATTTGGTTGCACCTTCGTGGGCCTACTTTTCGTTGTGGTTTTAAGATGGGCTTTGGGCAAAGTAAGAGGGTAGCCCATCTTGATAGCAATTATTTTGTGAGCTTTAATTAGCTAGTGGGGTTTGGATTTTCTTTTGTGGGCTCAAAATTAGTGGCTTTTTCCCTTATGGAGTTTACGTGAAGATTGGTCCAGCATAGTAGGGTTTATTTTAGTTTCTATTTGCTATGTTTAGTTTTAATTAGACAGTTTCATGAATCTAAATCATAAATCTCATGCTTCAGGCAAAAGCTATTGTTCCTGGATTTTGCTTAATCAACATTTATCAACACTACACAAGCCCAAGAGATTACAAAATTAAAATCAGGATAATATGTTCAAAGAAATTTGATACACAAAAACTTACTGTTTTAAAGAACATGTGTAGTTGCAACCACATTATATTGGTTAGTAAATGGCATTGAAGAAAATTTGCTACATAAAAGTCGCACAATGGTATGTCATAAGTCAACGTAAGTAGTAAAACAAAGTTGTAGTTACAACCGTCCAAATCACAAGTCACGAGTGAAAGATCATGCTTTTATCCATAACTCTCTACAAGATTTAAAAGTAAAATCAGAGAAGTATAAGAAAATATCCATAATACACTCACCTGCAAACAAAGATGACAATCGTCATTCTTCCATGCTCCATAATCGGTTTAAGTTATTCACCTCATAATTCATAGTTTAACATCATTATCTTTACCTTAAAATAGGCTCCATTTATTGTTCTTTATGAAAAATGTAGAAATATTCTTTAAGTTTTTTTATTCGAACCCATTCTATTTATTGTCATTAGCTTTTATAATAACTATAAAAATAGCTTTACAGTTTTGTATTGTTTAAAGTCAACACCTAATTTGACAATGTCTTATGTTCATTTATATATATTATATTAATTACCAATTTTTCTATGCATAATAGTGTTGTATCTTATGCACAATGGGTTTTTTTAAAAAATGACTTTTTACTTTTAACCCAAAGGTTTCATATTTTGCAAAGTAAGCTTCTAAAATTTGATTATTTTTACTTTAAACTCAAACTTCTTCATATTTTGC
This sequence comes from Flaveria sonorensis, assembly GCA_025506505.1. Taxonomy (NCBI): domain Eukaryota; kingdom Viridiplantae; phylum Streptophyta; class Magnoliopsida; order Asterales; family Asteraceae; genus Flaveria; species Flaveria sonorensis. The sequence goes on from JACCIY010000526.1 coordinate 60,850, forward strand.
AGTTTAATCTCACAAAATTTTATACTTTCAACTTTGGTCCCCTATACTTTTCATATTTTGCAAATTTCCGTCCTACGTTCGTTCTAGGTTTTACAAGTTAACACGACGCAAACATGCATGTGCGATTCACCAATTTTACTTTTTACTTTACGTTTCGTTCTAAATTCGGTAAGTTAACACAGTACAACAAACGTGTGTGGTTTATTGTTTTTACGTCTATTTTCCCCCTTTAACAGGTTCGTCGCAACGCGTGAGTCTTTAATCGATTAAGTTATATTTTTATATGTTTTACGCTTTGGTCATATTTTTTCGTATTAACACACCGCAATTTCAGTGTTGATGGTTATTAATGGTGGTGTGACATTAGAGTTATTTTGCACGGTTTTACGCCCTCTGCAACGCAGGAAGTTTAATTCTAGTTATATATAAGAATCATGATAGACATCTGGTAGCATTGCAAATTTCTTCACAGAATAAAAAAATATGATAATAATTTGTTAGTTTTCTACATATAAAACAACAAACAATTTAGTAATTAAGTGTGCAGGTTTCTTGCGGATAAAACTATTTGCCAAACTTTAGTTTATAAACATAAGTTAAACCTGATCATTATATCAAAAACATCAAAATGTACAATAAAAAGATTAGAAGAAGATGTAAACCTGAAAAAACTTGATCCTTTTCTTTGATTTTGTCCACAATTATACAAAGCGGGTTGTGGCCTTGCTTCTTTTGGTACAATAGGGTTACCAAAGTAAGCTTTGCAATAGTCAGTGGCGGAGCTTGAACGCCCCTATAGGGGGGCGGGTGCGGAACTAAATTTTTTTATGGGGGGCGAACTTCATATTTGTATAAAAATTTACACTATCGGACAAAAAATTTACACTACCGGACTAAAAGTTAACACTACCGACGAAAAAAGAGGGGGGACCTGCATATGAATATAATTTCTGTATGAAACTGATATCGTATGGCGTCCCATTAGAAAGCTCTATAATTTTCAAGTCTGGCTATATGTTAAGGGGACCTGCATATGGGAATTGATTTGTAGGTCATCAATAAGATATATGATGAACATGAATAATTGGTTACTTGAATTTAAAAAAACAACAGAAATTAGAGATGCAAGATAAAAGTAAATTTTTTTTAATAATTCTTGAAAAACGGCTAACGTATATTCTGTATAAATTTACTGTATAAGTATGTGTTACATGGCATCTGTGTTGACATTAAATGTCACCGACTCGACATTATTTTCTTGATACTTGCTTTAGTTTGATAAACTTTCGATTTTTCTAGTCACAAAAGACATTAAAGTTTCTTTAAGTGCATAATGTGAGCTATGAGGTAATCAAAGTTTATCAAAGGTAATCAATTCTCGGCTGAAATTGATGCGTGTTTTCTATATCATGTTATTATTAGATCCGTCCGAACGGAATCTGGCGGGAACTCGTAAGACCCTACGCGACCGGAAAGTTGTTTTTGCCGGAATCTCGCCGGAGGAAGCAAAGCGTTCCTATGTGCCTCGCCTCACTTGAGTGCCTAGGAGCGTTTCCGATGAATTTTAAGTCTACAATATTGATATTATAAAGGTATTTTAGTCCATTTACATCTTAAGGGTTATATATGTAAATGACAAAGTTCTTTTAATAATTAAGAGGCTAGTTATTTAATTACTCAAATTAAGAAAACAACTCACAACCCATTCTTCTTTATCAAATGAACTTTTTTTTATATTTAAAAATGTTTTTATTTTTATTTTTTTGAAACTTTTATATTGTTATTTATTTCTGTATATTTATAATTATTAATATTAATTGATAAAGCATGCCATAAATATAAAAATAACCACCTCTTTTTAAGCTTTTTTTTTTATAAATGTAAAAAATCGTGTGTTTTTCAAACTTTTTTTAAATCGTTTCTCCTATTAATCTTTTGTTTTATTATATAATGCAAGTTAGAGATTTTTTTGCTATTTTGTTTTTTTTTTGTTTTATGATTATTGCTCAATAAACCACGTTTTTAATATGTATATGTCACAAAAGAATATTTCTTTATATCTGGATGTTTTTTTAATGTTTTTCCATTTAAAACATGATATTGTTATAAATTATATGAATAATAATTTTATAAATTCAAATAACATTTTAAATAATTAATACTTATATAGTAATTTATAAAGTCATTGTTGTCGATGTTAATGAATTTTAAAGTCATTGTTGTCTATTGTATTGGCTTAAAAGGTAGTAGTACCATGGACCAATTTTCAACCCATTAAAAGTTAGTACTACTATGGATCAAAGCCCATTAATCCGATGCATTATTAAGAACGATGTTACGACTTACGATGGTAGGATAATCAGCCCATTTGAGTTCTTACTCTTAGGTTTTCACTTTTCAGAATTAAAATTGAAGCAATTTTAATTTGAAGTATAAAAAAAACAATAGGTCAATATATATATATATATATATATATATATATATATATATATATATATAATATTGATGTAGTCATTTTATTCTCTCTCCCAAAATAGATTAAACTTAGCAAGAGGGATTAAAATATATGTTTTACCTTCGTGTAATTTGCACATATGTCTGAGTTAAAGAATGAAATCGTTACAAACAATCAAATCAAAAATATACGTGTAATTAGTAACATAAAGGATCAAATCCATAATTACATATATGCATAAAGGATAAAATTTGTAATTTACTCTAAACTTATTGATATGTTTAGCTTGTAATCAAATATAGAACTTGAGTGTTAGGAATAATGATAGGGTGGGTTTGTGACAGGTTTAGGTACTCTTAACCCCATACCTTATTAATAAAGTATCTCATACCCGGCTAAAAATCCTTCGGGTATGTTCAGGCATTTACCCGTTACTTTCATAAATATATGTGTTACGTATACATGTTGTATCTCTTCGACATTTCGGTCAAATCTTTTTGTCGTCATATCTCTTTATCAAATCTATTCGATACTGTTTCGCTGACTCTCTTTAATTCGGGCCAGAGTTTTAAAAGCATATAATGATATTTTAACTTTTAAGTAGGATGTGTTTGATATTTTAATTTATAAGAGTATATAATAAATTCTATCAATTCTCACACTATTCACATTGAGGCTTACTCTACTAGCTCCTACCTAAATAATCTTAGTCACCTAATATACATTTAACACGTAAGTTCTATATAAAATAAAATATGCTCTTGGGAGTTGGGAGTATTATATATACTACAATTTTGTTTCCATTAATAGTAACACTGGTGTTTTTGACACCAAAACGACCTATTCAACCCGTAAAAGAAACTTTTTTTTGTTTTTTTGTATTTTTTTCTTCAACTGAAAACTATATAAAATACAATTGTGTTGTAAACAATCGCATTATAGTAACTATAATATGTTTATTTATATTTTATCTTTTAGTTTTTGCATAAAACATAGTATTTTAAATAAGTTGAAACGGTCTATCGGACAACGCCAATGACTAGTTGGGTCGTTTGGGAGGCTGATTGGACGGTTGTGATAGTCGACTGGGGGCGATGACGGCCAATTGAGTGGCAAAGATGATTGATTGGGTTGCAGCGGAGGTTGCAGCAGAACGTGGGGCGGAAGGTGCAGTGGGATGTGGGACGTGGGCCGTGAAAAGGGGAAGAAGGAACCGGGAAAGAAGGGGTATGATAACCATAGACAACCACTGCTTAGAAGAAGTAACTGTTGACTTTCAATGGTTGAGATTTCATCTCAGCAAGATCCAACGCTGTCAACGGTTACAATATCCGCTGGTAATTTAATATATAATTTGCTTTGGTTTATTTCTAGTTCTTTAATAACCTTAATAACTTGCCTCTCATAAATAATGATCTCGCCCATGACAGTGATAATATTGCCTCAAAAGTGTTAAAAATAGGCCTCCAATGTTTTTTTAAATTCATGTTAACACCAATAGGTAATCCACGATAAGTAAATGGAAGATTTTGTTTTTGATGTTGACATATTTTCCATTATTCTGGTTTCTTTTCAATTCTTAAAAGTTGGGTTTTGTTAAGATTAATCTTGAGACCTAACATAAAATTAAATATACGCATGATCCTTAACATGTTAAGCATATTTGTAGACGACCATTGACCCGTAACTAGATGATTGAGATAAGAGGTCCTCTTCATATTCGCAGGAAAAGACTAATACGATTATAAACAAGAATGCATGCAATGAGTCCCGTTGTCTTGGCCCTTTGGAGCATTGAAATTGACAAGTTGGCAATCCATTTACAAGAACCGATGCCATTGAAGAGCGCGGGTTGAATCGAAACCACATATTTCAAGAATTTCATTTGCCGAAAACCCAATTAAGGCTATCGAATACTTTCTCCACATATTCACCCTTTGATTTTTTTACCCAATATATAGTTTCTATAATGATCAACGTCCCATCTAAATATTTGTACCTACAATGAAAGTTGATTGTTTTTTACCCCATTGAGCCTATACATTTGACTCAAGATATAACTTCTTTTAGTTAATTTGTTACCTTTGACTTTTTGAAATGACTTTGTAGATCAGTCCGATGAAACGGATGGGTCTGAAATCCAATGGTTTTAAGGATCTGGTTGTTTGGGAATAAGCATGAGAAAAGGTGATCTACATCCGATTTTACTTGTGGTGTAAAAAATATCAAAAATATTTTTTCCAAATAAATCCCAAGACCGTCTCAAGTATTACTTCACTACTTCGTTGTGTGGGGTCGTGTCTTAATTGTTATTTGCTCTTTAGTGAATATCATGCATAAACTATAAGCCTATTTTATTAAACTAACAAATAGTCCGTCTATTGTATTGGCTTAAAAGGTAGTAGTACCGTGGACCAATTCCCAACCCATTAAAAGTTAGTACTACTATGGATCAAAGCCCATTAATCCTGATATTTTAAAAGAAGAAATATGCATATCATGATATTTTGCCTAGTTTTAAAAGCATATCATGATATTTTAACTTTTAAGTAGGATGTGTTTGATATTTTAATTTTATAAGAGTATATAATAAATTCTATCAATTCTCACACTATTCACATTGAGGCTTACTCTACTAGCTCCTACCTAAATGATCTTAGTCACCTAATATACATTTAACACGTAAGTTCTATATAAAATAGAATATGCTCTTGGGAGTTGGGAGTATTATATATACACAATTTTGTTTCCATTAATAGTAACACTGGTGTTTTTGACACCAAAACGACCTATTCAACCCGTAAAAGAAACTTTTTTTGTTTTTTTGTATTTTTTTCTTCAACTGAAAACTATATAAAATACAATTGTGTTGTAAACAATCGCATTATAGTAACTATAATATGTTTATTTATATTTTATCTTTTAGTTTTTGCACAAAACATAGTATTTTAAATAAGTTGAAAAATAGAAGGGTCAAGCCGTTAACCCGACCCATTTAGCAACATATTGGCAGGCTAAACTATAACCGAACCGAACATTGTGCATTAAATCGTTTACACTAAAATGAAACCACCCATAAATTTTGTTTTAAGTGCATATCATTTAAGAAAAACACACATTTTTTACTATGACCATCAACTAGTAGCGATATTTTAGATTTAGTTGAATAAAACATGTTTATGGTTAATGAGAATTTTCAAAATTAACAATAACTTGTTCAAGATAGAATCAGAACCTTCACGTAAGAGGCTTGTGCAATGCATAAAATCTTATGATAATATTAAAATTAATTAATGAGAGTTTTCAAAATAGAACTTTTTAAGAACGCAGTCATAAAATCTCACGTACTTTAAGACTAAATTTATTAATGAAAACAGTCTTTGAAAACAAAATCATTATAGATTACAAAAATGTATTTGTTATTAGGAAGGCCACATCAAAAAGATTTATTAATATTTAATAAAAGATCTTTTTCTGAACACGTCGGCTACTTTTTCTTATTTTCAGCATGAATCAGATTTCCTCCTGAACCAGAGATTTTCTCTGATTCTCAATCTCTTCTCTATCTATATTATATATACACCCTTCTATTATCTTCTCTAATGGTGAACACACAGAGGAAACAAAGCTCCGGGTCTCTAATGATGTCTCTGAAGTAAATCACAGTCCCTACGTGTTAACTCATGGGAAAGAAGGTGAAATTCAGCACATGTTCTGAACCATATCCTCAATCTCAATCTCAATCTCTCACACACACCACATCGACCTCTCTTCTCTTCTTCGATGGATGGATGAGATTTAATTAAGACGAATGTGTTTACGGTGATCGATCGCGTTTCTCTCTTCCTTCCTTCCTTCCTTTCGATTTGATTTGATATTAGTTTCATTGCTTTAGTTTTACTTTATTTTCATCCTGTGGCAGGGTGATGGTGGCATTAGGTTTTCTCCGCATCGATGTTGATCTATTTGAGGGGTATACGTGAATAAGCATTTTAGTGTTGAAGAAGGTTCTGTTCCTTTTCGTCAATTTCACACAAACAAAAAACACACTCATACACCGAGCTCTCTCTCTTCTCCGATGGGCGATGGATGACACTATACAACTTAACGAACGTGTTTACGTCGTCGTGTTTCTCTCTTCCTTTGATTTGATTTCATTTTTTGATTTGTTTATTATTAATTAATTCTATTTTCTTCCTGTGACCTAGGTTTTCTCGGCGTCGATGTGGATCGATTCGAGGAGTAGACGTGAAGAAGAAGCATTTCAATGTTGCATAAAGCCAAAGGTTTCGTTATTTATCCTCAATTTCAGACACACACATTTACCGATGGATATGATGAGATTGTAAGCCGAATGTATGCAAGGGATTGGGCAAGTTATGGCACTGTATGTATACGTGCTTTATTTTTCATGATTTTATTGAACTGTGTTGGAATATGATTACGGATATTAGTAACAAATGTTGCATAATCACCTATAGTAATACTGGTTTTAGGATATACTTCTTGTGTCCACTTTCTTTCATGGTGGAATAGAGAGCAAACAGAGTTCCACTTCTCTGTGATCGCTTTTCTCCCTTGATTTGATTTGTTGTTTGTTTCGTTTATTTACTTTTAGTTTTTTTTTTCTCCCAGTGGCTGCACTGATGGTGGCATTATGTTTTCTCGGGGCATCGATGATGATCGATCTATCTGTGGAGTACACGTGAACAAGCATCTCAATGTTGTAGAAAGGCAAAGGTTATGTTAATTTTCGTCAATTTCTCAGGGTTCTCTTCTTAGATGGATGGGATTGTAAGACGAATGTGTTTACGGTGATCGCGTTGGGTTTCTCTTTGATTTCATTTGATTATTGCTTTGCTTGTTTATTTTTAATTTTATTTTCTTCCTGTGGCAGCGGTGACAGTGGCATCAGGTTTCGTCGGCATTAATGCTGATCAGTACGAGGAATAAGCGTAAAGAAGCCATCAATGCTGCAGCATAGTGTTAAAGCTCAACTACTTATAGACGAGCACGAAGCATAAATGAATAAAATAGGTGTTTGATTCAGGATCAGAATCACCAAGTGATGATTCTTTTATTTCACGTGTAAGTTGCAACTTTTTTATTGTTCAAAACAAAGGAGCTTGATTACATGAGTTATATTGCATTAAGAGGTCGGTGTATATATGCCTTTCTTTAAAGAATTGGTGAATCAACTCTACTTTTTGATTTTCACTATTTTATATGTTAACTTATAGATTAAGACAGTCATATCATTATGTTTCTTGTGCTTAGCTGAAAGAATGAATTTTTTGCTCTCCTGCTGCTGCTTCTTTTTCGTTATGTGTCATTCAAGGACCGGAGTTTCTGCATTATTTAGCTGGCCAGGTCCCACATGTAAATTCTTTGTTTATTGAACTTGTAGGAACAAGAGTTGTATTTTGGGATGTGAGAGATTCATTTCTTTTCCTTTTATATCATGGTACTGTTGAAGGAGCACTAGTGGAAGTTTTACTTCCACACATCGATAGTGTAAGCGCCTCTATCGCTATATATGTATATATATGGACATGTCTCTCTCTGTATCGTATAAAACCATCTCCGCGTGGTGTATCATGTGTGCATGTGCTTGTCACTTCAATTATTAAAATTACTGCTCCATAGTTTCCAAAGTCCTGGAAATATTTTATATAAATGAGGATTTTGTAGGTCCTCAACAAGTATATGGTCTAATTGAGGATACACTTAGAGACATGGTGGTGGCTAGTATTTGTAGGGCTGCACTGGTATGATATTTTTTTTCCTTTTATTCATGAGTTGTTATGCAAGGCCTTATTCAAACTCTGATATAATAATATCCATTTATAGGAAGTCTATGTGTGGGTACTACTGGAAGGAGGTCCTTTGTGTGCATTTATAGATTCAGCTATTACCATGATGGAAGAAGACCTTAATATGTTAAAGGTACAGTGCTGATTTCATATTTTGATTACCATGAGGAATCTGCGGGACATTAAATAGAACTTTAATTTTCCCTATTTTGACAAGCAACTTTAAGTTAGTCACATAATGAAACCAACTTGCATTTAGTTACCAGTTTTAGCAATGAAGTTACTTTATGTTGCTTGATTTTAGTAACATATGACCTATTCAACCGGTAACAAATAATTTTTTTTATAATTTTTGAAAAATTGCTAAAGTGATACTCTGTATAAGTTTACTATATACTTATGTGTTACATGGCTTCTGTGTTGACATTTAATAATTCTTTCCAAACAAATTAAATTATTTAGAGTAAATTACATAAATAGTTTTCGTGGTTTGTCAAAAGCAACGTCTTGGGGTCTTACTTTAAAAAGTTGTGTGTTGAGATCTGCACTTGCATTTTGTAAGGTCTAACACTAACTTTTGCACAAAAATTTGTGATATTTTCAAAATGACAGTTTTACCTTTTTAGTTAAAAAATAATGGAAAAGAAGCACACTTGTTTCATGTTTTTTTTTTTTTTTTTTTGAAACAGAGGGGTTGAACCCCACAAATCACAATTAAAATTTAGTGACTTTGTTCTTATTTAACGATGACCGCTCTTTCTATATCTAATGATTATCTTTTTATGGAATGAGGAATTTTTAGAGCTTGTAGATTAAGAAATTGAAATTATGTATTGGGATTTTGTTGAACATATCTACATTTTTCTGGGTTTGTTTTTGTTAGAATTTCTGCATGAAATCCCTTCCTTATTGTGGTTTTGGTCCCTAAGATTGACTTGTACACTCTTGGTTCCCATTGTTTCCTTGTGGTTAAACAAATGGTCCTTTTTGGTAATTTGCGTTTACTTTTTATTATTATTCTATGACATCACCCTTAATATTAATAAACCAATACCCACCACCCCACTCTTTATTCTTTGTTCCTCGAGAACCACAAACCACGAGCCATCATCTCTATTAGTTCACCACCATCGGCCACCATCTCCGCTAGGTTTCAGCGCCACTAGCTACCATCTCCTCTAGGCAGATAGTGGTGGGGATGGGGGTTGATTGATGAGGAAACAGAAAGAGACTGCCTTCCATGAAATAGGAGGTGGTGGTGTTCTTGTAGCCGGCTCAGCTCGTTACCCCTAGGGGAGATAGACGCGGGAGAAGACGAACCCATCTGAGGAGAGTAGGATAGAATGGGGGGGGTTTCATTTTGTATTGTTTTGGACCCAAAGATGTTACCATAATGGCAATTATAGATCTCAAAATGCAACTTTTTAAAGTTACACATAAAAGGTGTTAATTTTACAACACTACATGGACTATTGAAAGTTGATTGCTAAAGCCGTATACCGTGTAAAGTTCATTTCTATTATTCTCAAATCGCCCTTCCATAAAGCTCAACTCTGTATATTTGTCTATTTTCCCCCAACTCATAAATATTTGTGATTTATCTATTTTTTTGAACTTTATAATTCATTTTGAAGTTGGTTGCTAAAACCAAGAAACGTGTGCGATTCATTTCTTTTATTTTAAATTGCTCTTTCATGAAGCTCAACTCGTCTATATGTCCCACTTCCCAACTCATAATATTTGTGCATTTTATCTATTTTTCCCAACTGTATATATATTCATTTATGTGCACACGAATAATACTAATATTGGATCCAGGATCTTTTTGTTGCTGACGGGGAAGGTCTTCCTCGTTCACTAGTGGAGATGGAATCGAAACTTGCCCATCAAGTTTGAGCCTTTTTTCTCTGGATGTATGGATTTTTCATTTTTGTTTTTTTTTAATAATCAATTAATCATAAAAAATTGATAGCTACATGCCTTTTTTTCTTGTGGTTTGTGCAGGCTAAATCAGTTATCCATATGTTGATGATGGCTAGCGAAACTTGTCCACAGGATTTGGATCTGGGATTCTTGGACAGAGATCTGTAGATGATGCTAACACCTTAGTACGGGTTTTATGCCATATGAAGGATAACGAAGCCTCCAAATATCTGAAAATGCATTATCACCTGCCTCCATCTTCAGGTAATTTCTCTGTTCCACAGCTTTTAGTTTATATTTATGTATTGTCGCCATACAGAAAAGTTTCTGTCTAGTTTTAGCTAATTGCATAAAAAACAGCAAATGTCACCCAAAGAGAGTGCTTCTGAGTGTTAAATTTTTGGATTAACATTATTTTACTCGTCAAGGCATGAACTTTTGACAATACACAAACATATTATATAAACATGGTTGCACACGTGGCATGGGGTACACCTAAGAGCTAGGAAGAGCCATAGAGACATATTTGTTTGCCATGTTCGATGAGAATAATAGAAACCTCAACTCGTGAAAAACTTTTGGATGGTGAATTAATAAATTTGATACCAAAAAGGATACGAGTCCATTTAGAGTTGGTTTATCGTGCTCTTGATGGGCATAAAGCGTGTTTTGGATGGTGAATTAATAAATTTGACGCGTAATGTGTTTTCTTGTAATCTGGTTTAATAATACATAACTCTTGTTGGTGTTTTCATTTCTTGTTAGTTGTTGTTTGATAATGATTGTGGACCAAAATGTTATAATAATCTAAGTGGTTGGACACTTTGGACTGCAAAAATGAAGAAGCCCAAACATTTCCCGTGTATTGGGTTCAAATTATTTTCTGGTTTTTATGTCAAAAAGTTGACAAGACAAGTAAGTTAAGAGTTATATTCAAAAGTATATTATAAAATAGTTTATATTTATATTTAGTAATGAATTTGATTTATTTAGTAGTTATAATATGAAATGTATGTAACATTACTTTTGTTAGAGCATTCAAAGTAGGTTCTCAATATTGATGTGTGTGCGCCTTATATTATGAGGGATGGTTGTGAATAAAGTAGAGAGAAATTTTATAGGGATTGTATTAATTATAAAACGATATTTTAAGATAATACATGATTAAAATTACGTATTAGTATAGACTATAAGTACTAAAACAATGATATCAACTTTTAAACTTTTTTGTTTAAAGAAAATACTAAACATTTTGTTTTCAAAACAAACCATTTTTTATTAATGAAGAGTTAAGAATTATAAAAGTTAAATATAAAATATAATTAAAACTTCCGTTTTATAAAATTATTGTTATAAAATTTTATTTTTTATCAAGATCTTGTTGTTTAAAACTCATGGTTTATTTTGTAAAAATGTTTTTATATAAAACTTTTACTTTTTAAAAAGATTGATGTGTAAAAATGTATTTTGTTAATCAAACAACTTAGTTTTTATTTAATAGAAAAATATCTTTCAAGAATTATTAATTCAAAAAGAATTTGGATTTATAATACAGAGAAAGAAAGAAATAAATTTAAAAACTATTTATTTGATTTTTTAAAATAAAATAAATAGTTTACACATGAAAAAAAGTATGACAGTAACTATGAGAATATCATGTGTCAAATAGTGTAAATAATTATTAAAATATTATTATAATATATGTTTTATATGTATTAAATTTAAACACTTTAAACAGAAAAGTGGCTAAAAACATTAATTGAATATTAATAAACATATTTAGAAAACATATATTTTGTTTCATCCAACTACAAATAAATTCAAACATCACCTTTTCAATATAGACTGTTTCGTTTCGTCACATTAGTATTACAGCGAAAAGAAATGTTTCCATAAATAATAAAAAAAATAGAATATATTTCAATAATAATCTATAATCTATTCTGATATAGGGTAATAATACTAACAAGATGTTTTGGAATAATATCTTTTCCATAGTAAAACAGAATCAAAATACCAATGATTTTCTAACGGCCTTTTTCCCATAGCGTAGAAATCCCCAAATATGAAGTATGAATTATAAAAGTATATATACCCCACCCCCATTATCTCCTAAATCTCTCTTGTAAGTTTTTGTTGATTTCAAAGCTGTTTCAATGGCGATTTACAACTCGTAATATATCGTTGATTGACGGTTACCAAGATCAGGTTATCTCTATCGTCTCCATTCCTGTGATCGTCGAATGGATACTTGGATCATCGAAATCATCTACTAAGGTCTAAGCTTAAGTTTTTCTTTGATTTTACTTTTGATTTGCTTTTTTGATTACTCGATTGTAATGCAGTTTGATTAAATGGTGTGGTGTTACTGCAGAAGAACTTATCAAACTAGGGTACGGATTTGGTGTTTTATGGAGAGATTCTGATTTCAAAGCTGTTTCAATGGCGATTTACAACACGTAACTATATCGTTGATTTGACGTTTACGAAGATCTGGTTATCTCTACTGTCTCCATTCTTATGATCGTGTTCATCATTGTTTTGCAACCGATGGATGTAAGCTTCAGTTTTTCTTTAATTTTAATTTTGATTTGCTTTTTTGATCGTTCGATTGCAATGCAGTTTGATTACATGGTGTTCGTGTTACTATAGAAGAACTTATGGAACTAGGGTACGGATTTGGTGTTTTATGGAGAGATCTGAATGTAAATCGACATAGAAGATTTATCCCTTTGGTTTTTGACAAATATTGAGAAAATTGCATATGCTTTATTTTGATATTTCTAATGATTGTCAATATGTAGGTCCTAGCAGCACAGCCACAAAGGTTCCTCCGGATATACAGACTTCACTAAAGAGGTTGGATTCACTCGTGTTCATTGATTTCTGATAGCAGTGATACCAACACTCCCGGATCTCACTACAGTCGCCGGTATGCTTCATAAGTTAATTTTAATCAAGATGTAAGGTTCTGTTGACCCATTGTGGTTTTCCAAGTTCATATGAGTGAAAGAAGGGTTGTATTTATAAAATGGTCAATGCTATATCTTTAAACTAGTACTAAATACTTCTCTAGCTACCTTTTGATTAATTAAAAAAAGAGTTCCTAGTTATGTATATGGATTCGGGAAGCATGCTTCTAAAACTATTAGTTTTTTCTTTATTTAGAGTAATAATATTAATTTTCTTTATGTGTATTTGGGATTTGGGAAGTGTTTTTAATAGAAACCACTTCTCCATTCCAGCAAGATCACTGATATGCTTTCTTTTTATTTCTGCTTGTATAAGCAATGGTCAAACTAAACGTTCATCACAAGCAGGCTGGACGGGTGAAGATGTTAGTTTGTAGCTATGTGCTCTTTTTGAAGTTTAAATTTTGTTAAATGTTCATATGAGTGTAAATTCAGCATCTAATACTTTTAAAATTTGCATCATAGGACACGATGTTAACTGAACTAGTGAAGAAGTACAGTGGGAGAAACTGGAAAAATAGGCGAGTTTGCAGTCAGGCAGTCTCTTTGCTTCAAATATGACATGCTTCATTAATTTTTCTCAATGCAGAGACGTTAGTTTACGGATTTATAACATGTAACCAAATCGATCGCAGTTATTTTAATATCTAATCTTATTTTGTGTTTATTTTCCTTGTCTTGTGAAGCTGTACCTATTCCTGGAAGAACAGATGTTCAGTAGGCGCATTGTTTGTAAAATGTTCTTAATCCAGATCTTGATAAAGGACCTTGGACCAAAGAGGTAACTTTTGCCCTTTTTTTTTAAATTTAAGAAGCTATGTTTGTTTTTTTAGTGAGAATTGGTTAATAATTTTATCTTTAAAATTTTCTTTTCGGGAGGATGATTGTATTAGGGAGTTGGTTGAAAAGCATGGCGGTAAGAAATGGTCACTAATTACAAAACAATTGGCTGGTTGAATTGGCAAGCACTGCCGGGAGAGGTAGAACAGCTAATTCCATTTATTCGTTCACTCATTTTTAATGATTCATATGCTCTTTTTATAGTCGAATATCTCAGACACATGAATGTATACTCTGTTTTGGTGCTAGACTACTGGCCAAGTGACACATGGTCTCTCCTTGGAGCATAACAGTCATCAGCTTTTTTGGTATTTAGTTTTCCCTTGTCCTTGCTTAAACCATTGGCTTCTTTTACACTCATCCATAATGCATTTGATTTTATACATAGTTTGAGTTATTGTCGCTTATTAACTATGAAACATATTGTATGTTTTCTCAAGTGGCACAACCATCTAGATCCAACAATAAAGAAAGATGCATGGACTGATGATGAGGAATCAAACTAAACGTTCATCACAAGCAGGCTGGACGGGTGAAGAGGTTAGTTGGTAGCTATATGATAGTTTATATAATTGTTGGAGTTTGCATACTCAAATAAGACAATTTATCTTGTTCTCTGTCATGTGTCAATATGCTATATGATAGTTTATATCGTTGTTGGAGTTTGCATACTCTAGTATAGTAGTAGATTTAATTTTGTTAAATGCTCTTATGAGGTTTGTAAATTCAACATCTAATATTTCATATATCTCGTATTATAGGACACTATGTTAACTGAACTAGTGAAGTATAGTGGGAGAAACTTAATAGGTGAGTTTGCAGTCAAATCAATTTATAACATGTAACCGAATCGATAGCAGTTATTTTAATATCTGATCTTATTTTGTGTTTATTTCTCTTGTCTTGTGAAGCTGCACCTATTCCTAGAAGAACATATTTTCAGTGCCTGGCTGCCTGCATTGTTGGCAAAAAAGTTCTTAATCCTGATCTTGTTAAAGGACCTTGGACCAAAGAGGTATCTTTTGCCCTATCTTTCTTGTAAATTTAAGAAGTTGTGTTTGTTTTGGTTGATAATTTTATCTTTAAAATTCTCTTTTCAGGAGGATGATTGTATTAGGGAGTTGGTTGAAAAACATGGCCTTAAGAAATGGTCACTAATTGCAAAACATTTGGCTGGTCGAATTGGCAAGCAGTGCTAGGGGAGGTAGAACCGTTCTATATATTTCATTCACTCATTCTTAATGATTCATAAGCTCTTTTTATTGTTGAATATCTCACACACATGAAGATATACTCTGTTTTGGCGCTAGACTACAGGCCAAGTGACATATTGTCTCTCCTTGAAGCATAGCGGTCAACAACTTTTTTGGTATCTAGTTTTCCATTGTCCTTAATAAAACCATTGGTTTCTTTTGCACTCATCCATAATGCATTTAATTTTATACATAGTTCGAGACTTTGAGTTATATTCTCACTTATTAACCATGAAACATATTGTATATTTTCTCAGGTGGCACAAGTACGTGCACAACCATCTAGATCCAACTATAAAGAAAGATGCATGGACTGACGATGAGTGATCAACACTAGCATATTACCACCAGCTGTACGGCAACAGATGGGCAGAAATTGCTTGATTTCTCCCTGGAAGGAAGAAACAAACAACTTTTTAGCACAACATACTTGCACCTTAGCAAATTAAGGGTATGGAGAGATTCCAAAAAACTTTTAAAATTAATCATCACCTAATTTTTTCTTTATTTTGGTGACAGAACTGACAATGCAATTAAGAATCACTGGAGTGGCACGAAGAGGAGTCTAGATCTAAACATGCACTTGCTTTTCCAATCAGAACAATATCCTCGGAGCTTAGTTTAACAAAAGAGAGAGACAGAAGAACATCATCACTGGAACAGAACACTTGTTCTACAGATCTGACCCTTGGAAACAGTAAATATAGTACTATGAATGGTGACTCTCTTGGGTTTAGCAGGTATCTAGTTGTGAGCACTTGCCCTATCGTCTGTATCATCTGCCCAGGTTTGTTTCTTTTATCATTTCTTCAACTAACATTGTGTTGCTACAACTATTTAGTATTATTCTGAAATTAATTTATTTTAATCTATCTATTCTAATGTGTTGCTAGTAGTGGGAAGGACGACAACAAGCATGCTTAGCAGGAAAGATCATATACGGGCTACGTGAGTTTCACCAATATTCTGTCTTATTTTTTTCCTTTGATCCTTGAAGTATATCAACCCCAACCCTTGGTGTTGATGTTACTTTTATCTCATAGTATTTTAACATGCTGCTAATAATGTAGGCCCTGCAAAGATGATTATAGTTAAGAAAGCAGATGAACCAGTTAAACCAAAAAAAGTTAAACTTGAAGATGTTGAGCTGAGTTCCTTGCATCAAACACAATTTTTTTCCTGAAGTTATTTATTCCTAGGTGCTGCTAGTAGTGGGAAGGACATCAGCAATCATGCTTAGCAGGGAAGAATCCTAATCCTGCTACTGTGAGTATCACCAATATTTTGTTTTATGTTTGAAATATATTAATCCCTATTCTTGGTGTTGAATTGTTGATATAGTTTTCTCTATCACTATTTAATCCTGCTGCTGATAAGGAGGTCCAGCAAAGACGGATGTTGTCAAGAAAGCGGATGAACCAAGTCAAACCGGAAGAGCTGAACTTACAGATCATGAGGTGAGTTTCTTGCACCACACACACATACTCACATATATAAATAAATATTTCTTCTATATTAGTTTTCTCTCGTCACTATTCTGTTTTTGTTTGACATTGGCTGCTGCAAGATGATACATTAAGGCGATTGGACGAAGTATAGCCCTTTACACATTTTACACATGCCCAAGTGAAGATTAGTTCAAAATATTGGGTTTCACTAAAAAAACTTAATTGCTTAGTAAGTGTGGAATTTTTATAAATATTTGTTTTGAAACCGTTTCAATAATATTAGACTTTTTACCATATAAAATAATTTTGGGGGGTTTTATACTCTAAAAGTACAATATTGAGTAACTTTTAATCACTTTGTCATGTCTTCTTTTTAAGTTATTTTTTAGTTTTTTTTTCATTTGATATAAGAATGTAACCTGAGTTGACCCAATGCCTCTACACATTCTCCTTATGCCCAATTGAAGGTGCGTTTTTATCCTTGTAAAAAAATGTTGCTTTTTATCGAAATACTTGGCACTTGTCAGAACCTGTGTCCAAACAATATATTGTTTCACTAAGATATTCTCCATCATATATACTTGTAAAATGTGTATGCTTTATTTATGGAGGTCTTTTCAATGCTTGAGAGGTCTATAAGATTAGTGTGTGCTTTATTAAGGTAGTACTCGAAAGTTAACACTTATTGTGAGGCCTTTGGGGAAGTGGAGAAACTTGATGATTTTAGGCCAAAAATGCTCTCTGGTGTTTCTAGAGGTGGTGTGTTAATCGTGTCAGGCTCCGGTTTCAGAATTAGTTGTTTTTGATCTTTACTGAAGTGTCACTTATCTAGTTGTGAGCACTTGTCCAGTCGTGAGCATCATCTGCCCAGGTTTGTTTCTTTTATCATTTCTTCAATTAACACGTGTTGCTACAACTATTTAGTATTATTTTCAACTTAATTATCTTCTGAATTTGTCTATTCTAATGTGTTGACAATAGTGGGAAGGACAACAGCAAGCATGCTTAGCGGAAAGGATCATAAACCGACTTCTATGAGTTTAAGCAATATTCTGTCTCATTCTTTTTTTCTTTGATCTTTAAAGTACATTTATCCCAACTCTTGGTTTTGATATTAGTTTTTTCTCATATTTATCTAAACCTGCTGCTAATAATGTAGAACCTACAAAGGACGGTGTTGTCAAGAAAGCAGATGAATGAAGTAAACCAGAAAAGTTGAACATGAAGATGTTGAGGTGAGTTCCTTGTGCCAAACACACACATACAAGCATATATTAATAAACCTTTCTTCTATATTAGTTTACCATTTTTTCTCATTATGATAGCCCAGTTCGAGAGGGGGACTCTCTTAATACACCAAACAAGACAATTCAAATAACAAGACAAAAACAAACTGAAGCCTAACAAGACAAAAACATTGAAAACAAGAACGATAGTCGGTCCGGTTCGAGAGGGGCTAGTCTATTCTTCAGCTCACTGGTCGGCGTATTTACACCATGATTGCTGTCCCTAACATTGTTCACGCAGATGTAGATCAGAATATATTCTTCATGATGAAAATCTGAGTCTTGTGACTTACGTTAGTTTTGTTAATCTTTTTGTAGGTGAGGAAGCTTGTTTGGTTGCTTGGTGCTTGCTTACAAATGGGGATTTTTCATACCGACAAATGAGGTTGGTAGCACTCACGTATCCCTATTTTTCTTAGTGGATCAGGTAACACCATGATTTTTCCTTAAAACTTGATCAGTGGCACGATATGGTTCAGTGGGAGTTTAGTAATAATCACATGATTTGAATATTTGGATTAGTGAATTTTATGCTTGCATTTTAAATCTTATTTGAATCTGGTTTCAATAAAAGTCGAGTTGAATTGCTGAACCTCGCATCATTGTAGGAGGCGTGAAGTGCTGAAGCTAAGTGTTCATTGCTCTTTCTTGAAGCCTTGAAGAGACAAGGTAAACGACCTAATCTGAAACTTGTGCTCTAATTATTGTTTACTAAATATTTGCTTGACTTCTGCCCTATTTCTTGATTTTTCCTATATGTTGCTTGGGTGATGAGTATGATCCTGGAACAACTTTAGCCCGTGAGTAACAAACGAGAAGTTGATGGAATCAAGTTGTTTGGGACCAGCGATGAGTTCTAGAGGTGAAGGGTGTGAATGATGATGATCCACGGTAGCGTTGATGGTTATTTAGGGTGATGACAGTGATGGATGATGGTGGTGGTCAGAGAAAGTGGAAGAGCCGATGGAGAGATTAGTGTGTGAGAATGGTGGTTTTAAGGGTGGTGGTTTGGTGCGGTCGACTGAGAGCAAAGGAGAAGGTGGCAGTATGGGTAGGTTATGATGGAGCTAAGTTCTAGGTTTGATGAGAAAGCATTAGGTAGTAGTTGTGTTGGTATTATGATGGGTGGCTTCTGAATTGTAGGTTTCATCCAAAGGTTAATCGGGTCTTAATGACCATTAGAGGTGTATTAGGGACCCATTAGTTGTAGGTTAACTCTTAAACATTAGGTATTAAGTTTAGTTAGGTTCATGATTTAATATGATTAGAATTTTAACCTGTAACAAGTTAAATATGTTAGACATAACAAGTGTGACTAATGTTGGATTATTTGAGATGTTTTTAGTTTAAGTTTAGGTTAGTTTGTTCAATTATATTTGAACTAAATCAATTAGGAATGATCATCATTATCCTTTCAAGGAGGTACTAGCTTAACATAGTTTAGAATATAACATCCTTTCAAGCTGGTTCCTAACATGCTTATAGAATTTGACATAAAATAACTCATGTGCATGATAGAAATGCTTATGATCTTTCAAAAAATCACATATAATCATAGAATTTTTTATTCTAAAAATATATTTCTAATCACTAAGTTTATTTAAAAAATATTAAATATATTCATCTTTAAAAATACAGCTTATGATTATTAACTAGGTTATTGGTTATTAATAGATCTTTTTATAAATTTTAAAAAAGGGTAAATATTACAAAAAAACCAATATTCTTTTTTTTACAAAAGTCCAGTTATAATTTTTTTGCACGTAAAAACCTTCATACTTTATGTTTTTTTTACAAGTCACTCAAACAATTTTTGCATATAAAAAACCAACATATTTTTTGTTTTTTCACATAAAAATCCCTCGGTATAATTGATTCCATAGCTTAAAGATCCATAATTTAAACGAGCTGAGTGTTTTTTACGTGAAAAAACAGAAAGAATGTTGGTTTTTTATCATGCAAATATTGTTGAGGACTTTTATGAAACAAAAGAGAAACTATGTTGGGTTTTTATATGCATGTAATTTTGTTTCAGAGTTGTGTAAATACGCAATTAAGTAGGTCTCTCTCTTATTTAGGAGATATATTATTTTCGGGTTAGGATCATACGAGAACTTGTAAATAGATTAAAAATTGCGAGAACTAAGATGAATAAGTCCTATTTTTAATTTTTATACGTTTTATACACAATTATGCTTCTTATTTACATTAAAAACAATAAAACTAACATACAAACCCATCAAATTAATGGTTGCTTATATTTTAAATTTTTTTATTTGTTTGGCTACGCATATGTAGATAAAATAATCTACACGAGTTTCACATGTGTAAAATGAGTAGATTATAAATTTGTTCATTGTTTCATATGAAATATAATAAAAAATATAAATATGTTTATAGGAATTCTCATAATTTTTAAGATTTACTAGTCATTTGTATCATTCTAACACATATTATACGTCATTTAGTGGATAATATTTATTTTTTAAGTAGTTAAAACTCATGTGCACACATTTAGTTATTAGTTTTTTCACTAAGCTATTATAATAAAGGTATTTTAGTCCATTTACATCTTAAGGGCTATATATGCAAATGACAAAGTTCTTTTAATAATTAAAAGGCTAGTTATTTAATTACTCAAATTAACAAAACAACCCACATCCCATTCTTCTTTATCAAATGAAATTTTTGTATAATTTATAAAAATGTTTTTATTTTTATTTTTTTGAAACTTTATTATTGTTATTTATTCCCGTTATATTTATAATTATTAATATTAATTGATAAAGCATGCCGTAAATATAAAAATAACATCTTTTTTAAAGCTTTTATTTTTATAAATGTCTAAAATCGTGTGTTTTTCAAACTTATTTTTAAATCGTTTCTCCTTTTACAATCTTTTGTTTCATTATATAATGCAAGTTAGAGATTTTTTTTGCTATTTTATTTTTTACGTTTTATGATTTTTACTCAATAAACCACGTTTTTAATATGTATATGTCACAAAAGAATATTTCTTTATATCTAGTTGTGTTTTTAATGTTTTTCCATTTAAAACATAATATTGTTATAAATTATATGAATAATATATTTTATAAATTCAAATAACAGTTTAAATAATTAATACTTATATAATAATTTATAAAGTCATTGTTGTTGATGTTAATGAATTTTAAAATCTACAATATTGATATTATTAAAGGTATTTTAGTCCATTTACATCTTAAAGGCTATATATGTAAATGACAAAATTCTTTTAATAATTAAGAGGCTAGTTATTTAATTAATCAAATTAACAAAACAATCCACACCCCATTCTTTTTATCAAATGAACTTTTTGTATATTTTAAAAAAATATTTTATTTTTATTTCTTTGAAACTTTTTTATTAATATTTACTTCCGTTATATTTATAATTATTAATTGATAAAGAATGCCTTAAATATAAAAATAACCACGTCTTTTTTAACCTTTTATTTTTATAAATGTCTAAAATCGTGTGCTTTTCAAACTTTTTTTTAAATCGTTTCTCCTTTTAAAATCTTTTGTTTTATTATATAATGCAAGTTAGAGATTTGTTTTGCTATTTTGTTTTTTTTGTTTTATGATTATTGCTCAATAAACCATGTTTTTAATATGTATATGTCACAAAAGAATGTTTCTTTATATCTGGATGTTTTTTTAATATTTTTTCATTTAAAACATGATATTGTTATAAATTATATGAATAATATATTTCATAAATTCAAATAACAGTTTAAATAATTAATACTTATATAATAATTTATAAAGTCATTGTTGTCGATGTTAATGAATTTTAAAGTCTACAATATTGATATTATTAAAGGTATTATAGTCTATTTACATCTTAAGGGTTAAATATGCAAATGACAAAGTTCTTTTGATAATTAAGAGGCTAGTTATTTAATTACTCAAATTAACAAAACTACCCAAACCCTATTCTTTTTTATCAAATGTACTTTTTGTATATTTTAAAAAATGTTTTTATTTTTATTTCTTTGAAACTTTTTTATTGATATTTACTTCCGTTATATTTATAATTATTAATTGATAAAGAATGCCTTAAATATAAAAATAACCACGCCTTTTTTAAAGCTTTTATTTTTATAAATGTCTAAAATCGTGTGTTTTTCAAACTTTTTTGTAAATCGTTTCTCCTTTTACAATCTTTTGTTTCATTATATAATGCAAGTTAGAGATTTTTTTTGCTATTTTATTTTTTACGTTTTATGATTATTGCTCAATAAACCACTTTTTTAATATGTATATGTCACAAAAGAATATTTCATTATATCTATTTTTAATGTTTTTCCATTTAAAACATGATATTGTTATAAATTATATGAATAATATATTTCATAAATTCAAATAACAGTTTAAATAATTAATACTTATATAATAATTTATAAAGTCATTGTTGTCGATTTTAATGAATTTTAAAGTCTACAATATTGATATTATTAAAGGTATTTTAGTTCATTTACATCTTAAGGGCTATATATGCAAATGACAAAGTTCTTTTAATAATTAAGAGGCTAGTTATTTAATTAATCAAATTAACAAAACAACCCACACCCCATTCTTTTTTATCAAATGAACTTTTTGTATATTTTAAAAAAATGTTTTTATTTTTATTTCTTTGAAACTTTTTTATTGATATTTACTTCCGTTATATTTATAATTATTAATTGATAAAGAATGCCTTAAATATAAAAATAACCACGTCTTTTTTAAAGCTTTTATTTTTATAAATGTCTAAAATCGTGTGTTTTTCAAACTTTTTTTTAAATCGTTTCTCCTTTTAAAATCTTTTGTTTAATTATATAATGCAAGTTAGAGATGTTTTTTGCTATTTTGTTTTTTTTCCTTTTATGTTTATTGCTCAATAAACCATGTTTTTAATATGTATAAGTCGCAAAAGAATACTTCTTTATATCTAGTTGTTTTGTTTAATGTTTTTCTATTTAAAACATGATATTATTATAAATTATATGAATAATATATTTCATAATTTCATAAATTCAAATAACAGTTTAAATAATTAATACTTATATAATAATTTATAAAGTCATTGTTGTCGATGTTAATGAATTTTAAAGTCTACAATATTGATATTAATAAAGGTATTTTAATCCATTTACATCTTAAGGGCTATATATGTAAATGACAAAGTTCTTTTAGTAATTAAGAAGCTAGTTATTTAATTACTCAAATTAACTAAACAACTCACACCCTATTCTTTTTTATCAAATGAACTTTTTGTATATTTTAAAAAAATGTTTTTATTTTTATTTCTTTGAAACTTTTTTATTGACATTTACTTCCGTCATATTTATAATTATTAATTGATAAAGAATGCCTTAAATATAAAATAACCACGTCTATTTTAAAGCTTTTATTTTTATAAATGTCTAAAATCGTGTGTTTTTCAAACTTTTTTTTAAATTGTTTCTCCTTTTACAATCTTTTGTTTTATTATATAATGCAAGTTAGAGATTTTTATTGCTATTTTGTTTTTTACGTTTTATGATTATTGCTCAATAAACCATGTTTTTAATATATATACGTCATAAAAGAATATTTCTTTATATCTAGTTGTTTTTTAATATTTTTCCATTTAAAACATGATATTGTTATAAATTATATGAATAATAACTTTTATAAATTCAAATAACAGTTTAAATAATTAATACTTATATAGTAATTCATACAGTCATTGTTGTCGATGTTAATGAATTTTAAAGTCTACAATATTGATATTATTAAAGGTATTTTAGTCCATTTACATCTTAAGGGCTATATATGTAAATGGCAAAGTTCTTTTAATAATTAAGAGGCTAGTTATTTAATTACTCAAATTAACAAAACAACTCACACCCCATTCTTCTTTATCAAATGAACTTTTTGTATATTTTAAAAAATTATTTTTATTTTTATTTCTTTGAAACTTTTTATTGATATTTATTTCCGTGATATATATAATTATTAATTGATAAAGCATGCCTTAAATATAAAAATAACCAAATCTTTTTTAAAGCTTTTATTTTTATAAATGTCTAAAATCATGTGTTTTTCAAACTTTTTTTTAAATCGTTTCTCCTTTTAAAGTCTTTTGTTTTATTATATAATGCAAGTTAGAGATTTTTATTGGTATTTTATTTTTTTCGTTTTATGAATATTGCTCAATAAACCATGTTTTTAATATGTATATGTCACAAAAGAATATTTCTTTATATCTAGATTTTTTTTTAATGTTTTTCCATTTAAAACATGATATTGTAATAAATTATTTGAATAATAATTTTTATAAATTCAAATAACAGTTTAAATAATTAATACTTATATATTAATTTATGAAGTCATTGTTGTCGATGTTAATGAATTTTAAAGTCTACAATATTGATATTATTAAAGGTATTTTAGTCCATTTACATCTTAGGGGCTATATATGTAAATGACAAAGTTCTTTTAATAATTAGGAGGCTTGTTATTTAATTACTCAAATTAACAAAACAACCCACACCCCATTCTTCTTTATCAAATGAACTTTTTGTATATTTAAAAAAAATGTTTTTATTTTTATTTCTTTGAAACTTTTTTATTGATATTTACTTTCGTTATATTTATTATTATTAATTGATAAAGCCCGCCTTAGATATAAAAATAACCACGTCTTTTTTAAAGCTTTTATTTTTATAAATGTCTAAAATCGTGTACTTTTCAAACTTTTTTTTAAATCGTTTCTCTTTTTACAATCTTTTGTTTTATTATATAATGCAAGTTAAAGATTTTTATTGCTATTTTGTTTTTAGGTCTTATGATTATTGCTCTATAAACCACGTTTTTAATACATATATGTCACAAAAGAATATTTCTTTATATCTGGTTGTTTTTTTAATGTTTTTCCATTTAAAACATGATATTGTTATAAGTTATATGAAAAATAATTTTTATAAAATCAAATAACAGTTTAAATAATTAATACTTATTTAACAATTTATAAAGTCATTGTTGTCGATGTTAATAAATTTTAAAGTCTACAATATTGATATTATTAAAGGTATTTAGTCCATTTACATCTTAAGGGCTATATATGTAAATGATAAAGTTCTTTTAATAATTAAGTGGCTAGTTATTTAATTTCTCAAATTAACAAAACAACTCACACCCCATTCTTCTTTATCAAATGAACTTTTTGTATATTTAAAAAATGTTTTTATTTTTATTTTTTTGAAACTTTTTATTGTTATTTATTCCCGTTATATTTATAAGTATTAATATTAATTGATAAAGCATGCCATAAATATAAAAATAACCACCTCTTTTTTAAAGCTTTTATTTTTATAAATGTCAAAAATCGTGTGTTTTTCAAACTTTTTTTTAAATCGTTTCTCCTTTTATAATCTTTTGTTTTATTATATAATGCAAGTTAGAGATTTTTTTTGCTATTTTGTTTTTTTTGTTTTATAATTATTGCTCAATAAACCACGTTTTTAATATGTATATGTCACAAAAGAATATTTCTTTATATCTGGATGTTTTTTTAATGTTTTTCCATTTAAAACATGATATTGTTATAAATTATATAAATAATAATTTTTATAAATTCAAATAACATTTTAAATAATTAATACTTATATAGTAATTTTACATCTTAAGGGTTATATATGTAAATGACAAAGTTCTTTTAATAATTAAGAGGCTAGTTATTTAATTACTTAAATTAACAAAACGACCCACACCCCATTCTTCTTTATCAAATGAACTTTTTGTATATTTTAAAAAAATGTTTTTATTTTTATTTCTTTGAAACTTTTTTATTGATATTTATTTCCGTTATATGAATAATAATTTTTATAAATTGAAATAACAATTTAAATAATTAATACTTATATAATAATTTATATAGTCATTGACATATATACCTTTTCAAAAATAGATTTTTAATTGGGTTTCTTTACCAAATGTAGGTTTTGATAAGCGAATATAAGTTCTTTTTATAACATCTTTTTCCGAGTTTATCTTTAATTCACTATTTTTGCAATTGGGTTCCATTACTAAGTGTATGTATTGATGATATGATTTTATTGACTATTTTGCAACATGGTTCATTTAAATAAGTTAGCTTGATTTGTTTAGTGTATGTGTATGGTCTTGATTGTACATTATTAATCCTTATTCACATTGACTTGCAACGTTTTGTTCACCCAAAAAGATAAAAGGAAAAAAATTATTGGTATCCAAACATAAAATAAATAAGTAAAAACAAAAAAGAAACATTGAAACATAATATAACCATCAAACACCCACAAGTTAGTAAGAAGAACAAGAAACAAGATGAAAAATGAAAATACATGTAATTTAAGATTTTAGTAAAGATTAGGGTAGAAAGTCTTTTTATAAGTTAACATTAATTATATGGATAGTGTTGTAGTAAAAAGGGTATTTAATCTAAAAGTCTAAAGAGGATGTTATTTTTGTGTCCTTATATTGTTTGAAAAGGATGGTATTTTTATCATTGTGTTAAATACATCAGCTTATTGTGTTATATACGTTCGTTTTACATCATTTGTTATATGTATTCATCGTTGTATTTTACGTTTTAGATCATTTTGTGTTATTATTGTCGTTGTTTCTATATATTATATAAACTTGTTATCTATCATTGTGTTTTATAATTACGATTGCATAATAATATACTTTCATCAATATATTTCTCAAAACTAGTGTTGAAATAACACAATGTGTTATTTTTGTCATTATTTTTATACAATATATAAAATTGTTGTTATCTATCATTATGGTTTACAATTACAAGAACACAATAATGTTATTTCACCAATATATTTTTCAAAACTCATAGTATTTAATATTACACAATGAACATAAAAAAAACCCAATGAACATAAAAAAAAACCAGAATTAGACATTGTGTTATTTTGTCATTGTTTTTAACGTATTAGATTAATTATCAGATTATTTATTTTTGTGTTTTACATATCAGAGATACATAACAATGTTACTCTATCATTAAATATTTTGAAAATTCATCATTTTAGAAAAACACGATAGTATTTTAAAAAACACAATAACTAACAAAAAGACACAATGAACTGTGTTAGATACACAATGATCATATATGAACTTAAAAACGTAAAAAATTTACTAAAATTAATATAACAATACTGTACTCGTTTTAGAGTTAGAAAACTTTTGTTTTTATGGTGTAATTTCTATTAAAAATAAATCTCTTACATAATAGTTACAACGTTTATAAAAAAAATAAAAGAACTTGCAAAAAATCAACAAAAGTGGTTGTTACTAAAATATTCATCAAACAAACTTTTTCCTACATATTGATTATTTATTACTTTTGTTAGTTTTAGAGCACTTTTTATTTGAACTCTTCCCTAATTAAATAAGTAAATATGTAATATTTATGTGTAAGGAAGGAGATTATGTAATTAAAATTTTGCGTTTGGTATGTACATAATTAATTAAGTTTATATAAAGATGTAAGTAATTGTCCCTTTAAATCCTTATCATTGTTTACGATGATACCCGAACACTCATTTTCATTAAAAAATACACAATTATATACACACAAGACGATTTTAATTTTTAAAATCCTTCTATTGCACAAGGTGAGTGTAATTATTAGCTGTTAAAAGAAAGTTAATTAATGAGTAACAAATGAAAAATACGTATCAGACGTTTTGTACGACGAGCAAAATCGTAATCATATCATAAGATATTCCCTCCGTTACAAAAGATTCTATTTTAAGAATTACTCATTATGTAACACCCCAACCCGACAAGGTTGTCGTGTCACTATCAAGGTAATCAAAATTCAATACACAATTCCATAATTAATAACGATTATAAGTCTAAATTCTAGAAAATAAAACATCAGTCTAAACCCCGTCAAAGTCTATTACATAAAAATAAATATCAGTCTTTTTTATCCAGATTTTCACTCTTCACTCTCCTCCCGGATGACCCTGCTGACGTGCATGAAAACAAAAGTACACCTGAGCATAACGTTCAGTGAACGGAATAATAGATAACAAATGAACAAATATGATGATAACAGAGAACACAAATATATATACCAAAAGGAATGTATGTCGAGATAATAATCATATCACATAATAACTGAATAGAGGGAACACAGGTAGCGAGCCTGTGGACTATGGGCAGACGTACAAACCATTCACCAGAGTTCTAAATGAAGTGATACAAAACCATCCATCATGGAATAACAGGACTAATCTAAGATCGATCCATACGCCTCTGAGGAAAATAATAAAATAACAAGACGGTCAATATAAATTCAAAGTCCTCATTTAGAGATGTCATGATCTCAGCTCACAACCATGGTTGGTGTTACGTTATTGATGCCGCAATAACGTTTCTTGGTCATCCCAAGATAGGGAGAGCTCGGGTAACAGAGTATGGAAATAACAAGTAGTCTAGTTACTTATAACAGAAATAAAAAACTAGAGATGAACAAAAATCTAAAATTAGACAGGAATCCGTACATTAGTCAAAGTGTAAAAGCAAACAAAGTCGAGTAGTCCTCAAGTTTTTATAATAGAGCCTACACTTTAGCTATGGTTCAAATTAGTTAATAAACCAAGTTTACTTGGTCCGGCCCGTTGGCTAATTGGTTTTCCGGCGACGGATCGTTTAAATAATTAGATAATTATAAATCTTTATTTTTTACAACGGGATAACTTTAAAAATCTTAAGTCAATTATAAACAAGGATTTCTTTTTATTGCAAATTTTGGCCAAACCACAATAATTCATATTAAAATTAAGAAATATTCATTTCATTACGTGAGTTATTGATTAACCTACAAATGTAAGTTTTAACCAACTTTATCATCTAAAAATACAAAGGGTTCGTAATATTCTATTTCGATTTTGTACTACTCATAGACTCATGGATTAGTTACAGAAAGAATAAGTAATAGTTTGAAACTCAATAATTAGGATGTTGATTAAATTTGGAAACATGATTCGACTAAGTGCTACTAACGAAAACATATGTACATATATTTAGACGTCCACAAGGACGACCAAAAGCCATATGCAGATTGAACTAATTCAAGTACGTAATCTTGTCATATGCAATCGAAGTGTTGCCATGAAATAAATTGAAAAATAGAGGGAAGACAGTGAGCTAATGATTCAATTAATTTAGTTCGAATTTAAGTAACTATAACTCACACCACATTTCATCTCCTTTATTAAAGTCAGATTCTAATCATTTGATCACTTGGTGACCGGAAAACAAGTTAAAAGGACTCTTGAATAGCCAAATGGCGTACATAATTATATATGTACGCATATACAACTGACAGGAATTGGTTAGTTTGTTACCTGGTTCATGAACATAATGGAAATCGAACAAGACGGGTCGGAGAACAACGACTTGTGGCTTGCCAATACATGAACAGAAACGAACCAGATTGAGGCAACTATGTGTTTAGGTTGCGCGGTAATGGAACAATTAACCTTCTCAAATCAGTAGCATTATTTACAAAAAAATCAACTTGAATATACCTGATCTTACGAAACGGAACGAATCGAGGGTTAAACCCCTTAGCCAAATTGCTTGACAGGCTGCTGAAGTTGCAACCATAAACTCGGCCTCATGATAAAGTAACTGTTGGTTGCTTTTGAGAGCACCAGCTAATGGGTCCATCATCAAATTAAAATACCAGCCCCGCGATTCCTTTTCCATCGTCTGGATCGGCTAAAAGGCTGCTGTGGTGGTGCCGTCGCATGGGTGTGGTTGGACAAAATCGTGGTGATGGTGGCCGATGGTGGTGGCTAGGTGGTGGTGGTTTACCCTTCTGACAAATTTCGGGTATTCTGTGGTGGTTGCTTTTTGTCTATGATGGTGTTCGATGGCGGTCGCGGTGGCGACATTATTCCCCAAGGGGCTGAAATGGTAGGCGGCAGCGGATTTAGTGGTGGTCGGAAACGATGGTGGGTAAAAGCAATGGTGGATTCAATCCTCACGGTGGCTGATTTTTGAAAGAGACGGGAGTGGATGGGGGGTTGGGTGTTTTAAGTTATAGTAACTACACAAATGGTCCTTGAATCAAAGAGATACATAAAATTACAAAAGTAGTCCCTCAAAGGGTATATTAGTGATTTTGATTAAAACTAATAGAAAAGCTAACGGCGGTTAGTCTTAATACTAATTATTGTTATAAATTGAAAACAGAATACACAAACTTGTTAAAAAAAACCTTTAGTACCAAACATGTTATTTTCAATATACCACAGGGACCATTTATGCAGTTAACTCTAAAAGTAACAAGAAAAACATTTGGCTAATTAAACATGTTGAAATAAAATATTTTGTTTCGATATTCAGCTACAAATAAATTCAAACATCACCTTTTCATCTTCATACTCTAATATAAGAGTAATTTGAGATGATACATGGCAGCACCACAATCATCATCATCAAAATTTGACTGCCTCTCTCTTATATTAAATAATTACCTTAATTATTAATAATATTATTTAATACTTTTAAAATTTAATAAATTAAGAAAAAAATCTATTCATTATTGTTATTTCTAAATAAATAAATTTTTTATAAATAATATTTTTTTAAAGCATAAAACTTTTTTAAAAATACGGAATATTTTAAAATTGGTAATTTTAAACAGTCAAATTTTTAAAAACCAAAAATAATCAAATTTAGGAGTTACAATAAGAAAATTTTTAAAAATGATATTTTTATACGGTTTGTTTAAGAACAAAAATGTTTATTTTTTTGGAAAAAAATTTAAAAACAAAATTTTAAAAAGTTATATCACTGTTTTATTATTTATAGTTATTTCTCATATGTAATTTCAGTTATATCATATCTTAGAATATTATTTTACTAGGTTAGTACCTCGTGTATTACACGGGTTGAATAAATAAAATATTAAATAATTAGTAATTAAGTAAGAATATAAAATAATATGATTGAAAGAATATATGAGTAAGAATATAAGTAATAAAACAATGATATCATTGTTATAAACTTTTTTTTAAACCCTTATTGCTTTTTTTAAATAAACATTTGTTTTAAAATAAAATGTTTTAAAAAATATTAATATTAAAAATTTCCTTATTATAACTACTAGTTTTAGTTATTTGTTTTATAAAAAATCATATAAAAAAAGCATTTTAAAATATTTCATATTTTTAAAAATATTTGCTGTTTTATAAAATTTTCTTATTGTTAAAAATTTGTTTATTTAGAAGTTAAATTTATAAAAGCATCTTTCTCAATTTATTGAAAAACAATTTTTAATCTCAAAAGCAATCAAATAATAATATTAGTATTTAATGTAGTTATTTAATAGAAGAGAGAAGCGAGAAAATTAAAATTAGATCGTCTAGAATTGTGTGAAGTGTCATTTTAAAACCTTTTTTTTATTATAATAGACAGAGAATTATTAATTTTTATTATATTAATATTTTATTTATTCAACCCGTGTAATACACAGGTTTACTAAAACTAGTTATAGAATATTTCGTTATTACAACGAATTTAAATTAACAAATATCTCCATTAATTAATTTTAATAAAATAAAACAAAGCATTACAATACTTTCCCATAATAATTTATTTTTGATATAAGATAATAATTACTAACAAGATCTTTTTGGAATAATATAACAGAATCAAAATACCAATGATACGGCCTTTTCAATAGTAAAACAGAAACCCCTGATGTGAATTATAAATACTCCACCCCACCCCCGTTTTCTCTCTCAAATTGCATAATGCACACTGTGATCGTTGATCCGAATGTCTTTCTCTCTCTCGTCGCTTAATCTCTGGTAAGTTGTTGATTTTAAAGCTGTTTCAATGGCGATTCATAACACGTATCTGTGTTTATATGTGATCGTGTTCATCTGGATTACCGAAATCATCCCCTATTAAGTTTTTGTTAATTCTAATTTTCATTTGGCTTTTTGATCACTCGATTGCAATGCAGTTTGATTAAATGGTGTTGGTGTTACTGCAGAAGAAATTATGGAACTAGGGTGTTAAGAAGATCGATGACTGTCACCACCAGGTTTTAATCTCTCCTGTTTCATTCCTTTTCATAAAACTAGGGTTTTAATCTCTCCTCGGGTTATTACACTACAGACGACTAAATTTTGCTACATTCAGTTTTCCTTTCTCAGGTAAGTCTAGGAATCTGATGCTTTTCTTCTCCTTTTTCATAACGTCTGATCAAACAAACTTCTCAAAGATAATAATGACTAAATTTTGCTACATTCAGTATCGACGCTGAGACTAATGTGTGGGTTTCGTGTAATCAAAGTCAATCTGAGGGTTACAAGCTGTGCCCTCAGTTCCATCAAGTTCTTGTAGCTGGAACAAAGATGTCCTCGACAAGCCGTCTATGGTGGTATTCTTTAGTTTTTTGTTCTGGTTCATAATTTAGCTAAAGTTGATTGCCACTTGAAGTACTAATTATCACTTTCTTAGCCTATGTGTTGCTACTATACTAAACTAAACACTAACTTAAATCAATTTGCATTTACATTATCACATATGTTGCGGATTAACCTATTTTGTTTCTTTGAGCTAGGTTTCAAATATCGTTTCTATTTATTGCTTCATTTGCAGAATTTTGAAGTATTAAACTCAAATTTGTGTATTTGGACTCAAATTGGAGAATTTAAGATCTTTAAGCAGAAGCATTTCACTAATCACCTAAGAGTAAGTAGTCTGTAAGTTATGATGATTTGAAATCTGTGAAATTTCAAGTTGTTTTTGCGCCTATGTGGTTATCCATATGATCTGGTCAACTATTAGCTATTGCAATCTCAAATGTTGATGATTTTTTCCATTAAAAGGATAAGTTTCAAGAATTTTATATTAGATGTGTTTATCTCAGAATTGATCATGTGGAATCCTGGTTCCAAACCAGAGATGACTTTTGTATTTTTTTTCCTTCCATTTTTTAGCATGCTTTTGAAGTTTATGGGATGCTTGGATGAATGATTATCACCATTTGAGTTTGAAATAATCAGTTATGAGTGTTGTGTAAATGTGATCAATTTGGGTCAAAATAACATACAAGATTTATTAAAAACTGATTGTACGCAACTACGACTGCTCTGGCTATGGGCAATAAAGTCGTAGAGGTTTGCTTTCTAACTTTATATACAAGGTATGTATTTATCTGAACATATTTCATGGTCACTGTTTATAGAGAAAGTATGGTTCCTTTTGTTCGTAACAACCATCGGATTGTAATACGTACATAGACATTTTTTTAATGCTTATGTCTAGAAGGCAATATTTTGCAATGATAACTTTTTGTCTCTGTTTAGGAATCTGCGTATTCAAGAAGACATAGCAAAATATCTGCTGAATCTTGATGTCAATTCGGCCCACTATGATCCTAAAACTTGATTTATGAGTGAGGATTCTCTTCAAGGTATGGACTCAAATGAAAACTTCTACGTTGTGAATTGCATTGATACTGTTGTGTTATGGGATTTAATTTTGTTATTTCAATCTTAGAAATAACGGTATCAATTATTACTTTAGGGTGTGATTAGAACAGAGTAAGCGGTCAAGCTTTTGAGTCCAAGCAGGTAAGCATCTGAATATACATGCATTGGAATTATTTGCTAAAGGGCATGATAAGCACATTCAAGCAGTTCTATCTCAAGTGCATTATTGTACACAAACTATAAAATTATCAAAGAAACACTCAAGTCCGAAGTGAAAGAAACGGACCACTGAGGAGGTTCTTCCAAGAGAACTTTTACCGACACATAGAGAAAGAGAAGACGAATATGACCGTGCCGGTAGGATCCTAAAGGGAGAGTAAAATTTGGAAAGTTCCATATACTTTTTTAAATATTTATACAATTAAGGATTGTTGAAAATATAGATATGAGTATTTGGTTTTATGGATTCATAAAACGCAACCAAATCAATACCACCCTTTTCAAACGTCTCTCTTATTTTCTGTTATTTTTCTTGTCTTGTGAAGAAGCTGCACCTATTCCAGGAAGAACAGATGTTCAGTGCCTGGATCATTGGCTAAAGGCTCTTAATCCAGATCTTGTTAAAGACCTTGGGCCAAAGAGGTATCTTTTGCTCTATCTTTTTTGTAAATTTAAGAAGTTGTGTTTTATTTGGTATGTTTGTTTTCTTTAGTGAGTGTTGGTTGATAATTTTATCTTTAAAATTTTCTTTTCAGGAGAATGATTGTATTAGGGAGTTGGTTGAGAAGCATGGCTGTAAGAAATGGTCACTAATAGCAAGCAGTGCCGGGAGAGGTAAGAAATGGTTTCTTGGTTACTCTTTTGGCACAACCATTTAGATCCGGCAATAAAGAATGATGCATGGACAGATGATGAGGAATCAGCTCTTGCATATTACCACCAGTTTTACGTCAACGGATGGGCAGAAATTGCTCGATTTCTACCTGGAAGGTACGATCAAACATCTCTTTTCTACAACATACTCGCACCTTAGCAAATTAAGATCATGAAGATATTGAACACATAGTTTTGATCATCACCTATTTTTTTCTTTATTTTGGTGACAAAAATGACAATGCAATCAAGAATCACTGCTTACTATACCACCAGTTGTACGGTAACAAATATGCAGAAATTGCTCAGAAATTGTCTCCCCGGAAGGTAGAAACAAATCTCTCTTTTGTACAACGTACTTGCACCTTAGCAAATTAAGGGGATGAAGAGATTTAGAACTTTTAATATTAATCATAACCTAATTTATTCTATTTTGGTTGACAGAACTCACAATGCAATTAAGAATAACTGGAATGGCACAACGAGGAGTTTAGATCTAAACATGCCACCTGCTTTTCCAGCCAGAACTACATCCATAGATCACTTGTTCTATGGATCTGACCCTTGGAAGCACTAAATATATTTGGATTTAGGAAGCATGCTTCTAAACTGATAACGGTATTAGACTTTTCTTTATTTATAGTAAATATTAGTTTTCTTTATTTGGATTTGAGAAGTGTTCTTAAACAGAAATCACGTCTCCACTTCAGTAAGATTACTGATATGCTTTCTCTTTGTTTCTGCTTGTAGAAGCGGTGAGACGTTCATCACAAGCAGGGAGGATGGATGAAGAGGTTAGTTGGTGGCCATGTACTCTATTTGAAGTTGGAATATTTTCTTTTTCAATTAATCTTTTGGTTCTAAAAATAAGATAATTTATCTTGTTCTCTGTCAATATGCCAAATGATAGTTTAGGTCCTTGTTGCAGTTTGCATACACTAGCTAGTAGTTAATTTAGTTTTGTAAAATGCTCATACGAGGTTTGTAAATCCAACATCTAATATTTCTTGTATTTTGCATTGAAGGATACTATGTTAACTGAACTAGTGAAGAAGTACAATGGGAGAAACCGGAAGAAAATAGGTGAGTTTGCAGTCAAGCTGTCTTTAAATATTACACGCTTCATTAATTTTTCTCATAGCAGCGACGTTAGTTTACAGATTTATAACATGTAACCAAATCGATAGCAATTATTTTAATATCTGATCTTATTTTCTGTTTATTATCCTTGTCTTGTGAAGCTGCACCTATTCCAAGAAGAACTGATGTTCAGTGCCTGCATTGTTGGCCAAAAGTTCTCAATCCACATCTTGTTAAAGGACCTTGGACCAAAAGACGTATCTTTTGCCC
Source organism: Flaveria sonorensis (assembly GCA_025506505.1). Lineage (NCBI taxonomy): Eukaryota > Viridiplantae > Streptophyta > Magnoliopsida > Asterales > Asteraceae > Flaveria > Flaveria sonorensis. The sequence continues at coordinate 96,580 of JACCIY010000526.1, forward strand.
TATATTTTTTTTGTAAATTTAAGAAGATGTGTTTGTTTTATTTTAGTGAGAATTGGTTTTCTTTTCAGGAGGATGATTGTATTAGGGAGTTGGTTGAGAAGCATGGCTGTAAGAAATGGTCACTAATTGCAAAACATTTGGTTGGTCGAATTGGCCAGCAATGCCGGGACAGGTAAGTACTGTTATTCTGTTTAGTTCTTTCACACATTTTATATGCATCAGTTCTTTTTACTGTCAAATATCTTAGTCATGAATACATACTCTGTTTTGGTGCTAGATTACTGCCTAAGTGACATAATGTCTGTCCTTGAAGCATATTTGTTTACTTTTACTTCACTCTAATTCCATTGTCTATTTAAACCATTGATTTCTTTTACATTTTCAACCTTAATGCAATTGATTTTATACATAGTTGGAGTTGTTTGTCGCTTACTAATCTAACCATGACACCCATTGTAGGTGGCACAACCATTTAGATCCAGCAATGAAGAAAGATGCATGGACAGATGATGTGGAATCAGCTCTTGCATATTACCACCAGTTGTACGGTAAAAAATGGGTAGAAATTGCTCTGTTTCTCCCTGGAAGGTAGAAACAAATCTCTTTTTTGTACAACATACTTGCACCTTAGCAAATTAAGGGCATGAAGAGATTTAGAACTTTTAATGTCAATAATAACCCAATTTATTCTATTTTGGTTGACAGAACTCACAATGCAATTAAGAATAACTTGAATGGCAAAAAGATGTGTTTAGATCTAAACATGCCACCTGCTTTTCCAACCAGAACTACATCCTCTGAGGTTAGTATAGCAAAAAAGAGAGACAGAAGAACATCATTACTGGAACAAATCACTTGCTCTATGGATCTGACCCTTGGAAACAGTAAATATAGTACTACAAATGATGACTGTTTTGGGTTTTCCAGGTACGAAAAAGTCTAACAGGTCGATCCATTAACATCCCAAGATTACAATTGTGGAACTTCATCTGATGATTCGTTTTTAAGTCTATCAATATCAGGATTTAGTGAGAGTAGTTCTCAAACAGCTGAAGAACACTTAGTTTCCAGAATACCATATTATGGCTCTTGTGTGTTACCAACCACCAAAACTCAAGAATTGGACCCATTATTTAGAAAATGGTGGATCTGATTCTCCAAGTGCATCCAACAGCTGTAAGTAATCAAATGGTCAGATTTCTTATCCCATCCCCACCCGTTCTTACACCAAGCATCTCTATTAATTGCAGCAGTCCAAAATCTGCATTGAGGAACTCTGGATTGAGTTATAAGAACACCCCTTGTATAGTTAGGAAAAGAACTCCAAGGAAGGCGTCGGTCTTGTCGAGACCAATAAGGCGGAAAAGGAAAACTGTGGTTCAGATTCTTGGCTGCATAGATCTCAGCCATCTTTAGCGGTTGGATTGCGTGTTTAATGATGAGTGGGACCCTACCATGTTTAGATGTCGCAACTAGGGTCTGTTGCTTCATCATCAAAAAGCGAACTCGATGCTGACTTGTTGATTTACTAAAAACAAGTAAGTTCTTCTCTAATTAAGATGGTTTTGGTAACAAGTCAAAACAAATCAGGTACTATCATGAATCAAATCAGGTAATCATACATTGATTTCTTATAATTCTTCTTTGATTTGTGAAAATCAAAGGTTTAAACCGTTTTATATGTCCTCTACTGCTGCTCATCACTATTAACTGCAGTAATTGAAATTAAAGCAAGAATCTAATCAGGTAAATTTTGATTTATGGTTTTAACTGTTAGTATATGCTTTTGTTAACAACTTCTCTTTGTTTAATGGTACACTGCATATTTGATGGATTCAAGTTTATGCTTTTACAAATACGAGGGATAAGGTTATCGACTTTTGTATTTGTGTAACAATAGGATGAAGAAAATTAGTAACTTGGTTTACTAACACCTAATGCAAAGTTTATATGATTTTTATGGTTTGAAAATGAATTATTTAACTTCTATATTTGTGTTCAACAAGATGACCTTGTCAATGATTTAAGGCTTATGACATAGTAAAAATTCATTATTTAGTTCATTCAATGTAATGTTTTGTATTGATCTATCTAAGCAAAAATTTATGCAAATATGAACTACTTTATATATGAGCTCATTGGCAAGCTCATGCCTAATGTAGTTATGCTATTTTAGTTGGGGGAATATCTAAGTACCTTATACAAATAAACAGTTTTGTGAATTGATTTTGAGATTGTGAGTTGGGTAATTGAGTGATAGCCTGTTAAACGATTGAAAAGCTACACCTATTGTTAATTGTGATATAAGCTTCTTTTTGTAGATAGAAAGATGCATGGACTGATGATGAGTAATCAAACAGTGCCGGAAGAAGTATGCACTCTTATCCTGTTAGCTTTTTCACACATTTTTATACGTGTCAGTTATTTTTACATACTTTGTTTTGGTCACCCCAAGATAGGGAGATGTCGTGATCTCAGCTCACAGCCATGGTTGGTGTTATGTTATTGATGCCGCAATAACGTTTCTTGGTCACCCCAAGATAAGGAGAGCTCGGATAACAGAGTATGGAAATAACAAGTAGTCTAGTTACTTATAACAAAAATAAAAAACTAGAGATGAACAAAAATTTAAAATTAGACAAGAATCAGGAATCCGTACCTTAGTCAAAGTGCAAAAGCAAAGTCGAGTAGTCCTCAAGTTTTTATAATAGAGCCTACACTTTAGCTATGGTTCAAATTAGTTAATAAACCAAGTTTACTTGGTCTGGCTCGTTGGCTAATTGGTTTTCCGGTGACGGATAGTTTAAATAATTATAAATCTTTATTCTTTACAACAGGATAGTTTTAAAAATCTTAAGTCAATTATAAACAAGGATTTCTTTTTATTGCAAATTTTGGCCAAACCTCAATAATTCATATTAAAATTAAGAAATATTCATTTCATTACGTTAGTTACTGATTAACTACAAATGTAAGTTTTAACCAACTTTATCATCTAAAATCGTAATATTCTATTTCTATTTTGTACTACGCATGGACTAGTTACAGAAAGAATAAATAATAGTTTGAAACTCAATAATTAGGATGTTGATTAATTTTGGAAACATGATTCGACTAAGTGCTACTAACGAAAACATATGTACATATATTTAGACGTCCACAAGGACGACCAAAAGCCATATGCAGATTGAACTAATTCAAGTACGTACATGAATACATACTTTGTTTTGGTGCTAGACTACTGCTCAAGTAACATACTGTCTGGCCTTAAAACATAGCAGTCCTAAACTTTTTTTAAGTTTTACTTTACTCAAATTCCTTTGTCTTTTTAAACCATTGATTTCTTTTACATGTTCAACCTCATTACATTAATCATGACACGCATATTCAAAGTAAACATGGTGGAAGGCATCATCACTATGCAAATGCAATCAAGATTCAAGAATCAGCGACAGGCAGAGGCCCAAATCCATATGTAAATTTTAAAAAAAAGTTATTTATTAGGCCCAAAAAGAATATGTTAAGGGGGGTCCATCAGAAAAAAAACAAAATTAGACCCAATAAGAATCATATGATTGTTGAACTAATTCAAGTAAGTAATCTTGTCATGCAATCAAGATTCAAGAGACGGAAAACCCATACTTAAATTAAAACAAAAGCTTATGTATTAGGCCCAATAAGAAGGCCCATCGGGAAAATTAGTATTAGTTGCAAGTTGGACTTTCAAACGAAAAACCCTAACACCGAACGCGGAAGAGCGGGACAATCGGAGACATCGCACCTGTCCATCGTTGTCACGCTACGGTGGCACCCAACAGCCCACGGCCACAGGTCTGTGTTCGCTCCCCTGTAGTTTCCTCTTCCAATCAACAATCTTAATTTCATACTTCCATTTGTTTGAGACTTGAATTCCATTTAAGGCTTAATTTTGTTTTGAGTTTGAGGTTGATTTTGTGAGTCGAACGGAAGGTATGTTAGTTGCGTATGAGTCGATGGTTATGAGTTTTGACATAGTGGACTGTTTTTTACAGTTTGATGTTCATTTTTGGTGCGAAATTGCTAGGGTTTTCCCGTCAAAGTGTGCAGTACTTTTTGTTTGTGTAAACCGCACAGTTTGATGTTCATCATGGAAAGTTTAATTTATGTCGATTCTGAAACTCAAAGTAACATGGTGGATGATTGGAAGTTCAAATACATAAAGGCCTAAAGGGGAATGGTTTTGCAATGGGTAGAAGTCATTGGCTACTGAAAGGGGGTGGGGGTTGTTGAGCATTCTATCTGGCTAGGTTTAGTTGTCTGTAAAGGTGGCTTGTTACGGTCTTTAGAGTAGTTCCTTCGCTCTACACAATATTAGTTCCTTAAACATGATAGTGGTAACAATAATTAGTTTAAGTCTTTAAGACACAATTTCTGTCTATTGACACTTTATACTGTCTGATGTCGTTTTTACTCTAGTTATGGATTTTGTTTTTCCGAGCTTGGTGCCTGCGATATTCCGAGCAATCAACCTCTGGTGTGATAGCAGACTGCAAGATTATCACCTGCATTTCAGTAAGGTCATTCCCTGTTTTCTGACCAAGGCATCAGACTACTTTTTTCACATTTTACCATTCTGTAATTAGCTCTTTTAGGTGATTCATGATGTTCTGTATTTGAATGTTTGCCTAGTGAAGTTTTTTAGCTTGAAGACTTGCCCCCTTTTTTTTCGCTTTAGTTATTGATGATTATTCTCTTTGTTTCTATCCCCTTTTCAGAAGCCGGTTTTCTTTCAGAAGCTGGTTCTTGTGGGATTGGCTGTTGGAATGGATAATTCTGGTACAGACAATGAAGTCAAGGTTAGCTGATAAGATTAAGAATTGGTCCATATACTTTTTTGGTAATTGGCATTGATTAATTAATTCTATATTTTAATCTCATGGAGGACTAGAATCTGCTATGCTATACTTTTGAAAACCTTATGAATATCGAAAGGAAACTATGCCCCTGATAATCTTCTAGTTAGAGATGCTTTTAGTTGTATCTTTTCTTGGCCTACTTTTATTTGAGATATTTGATATTTTCTGTTTGGATCAATATGAGTACTTCCTCATTAATCCTCGGTTATGAATAAAATTTCATCAGGTTTTTTTAAGAAATGACTGAATGGCTTGTTGTTTGGTACAATGATTTATTCTCGAATCTAAATATGCTGTGAACACATGTTTTCTTAAATGTGCAGCTAACAAACTTCAATGCTACGGGGAAGGCTGCTGCAGCTAGGGTAGGTTTTATGTTGAGAGATCTCTTGAAGCCACCTGCAGTCGGGTTAGTTTCTTGATAAACCAGCCTTATACAACTATGTCAATTGATTTTCACTGGTATTGTTTTAATGATTATGATGAGTGCCAGATAGAAGATACCATAAATCTCATATCTAAAATGGAGAGAAAGCATCCATTGGCTTTGCTTGCAAGTGAAGTAAGAGTAGTTGCTGAAAGAGAACTGTCTGTGTTTTCACCTGTTTTGTTTCAATGGTGTTCAGATGTAGGGATGGTAGCCTCTCAACATTTGCATCAATATTATGGAAAAGACTGGTTTGTCCTATTCTGATTAAGTTGAATATTTTTCAGTATATCTGCATGGCAATCTCTCACAGTCTTTATAATCTGCTTATAATTATTTTTTGTAGAAACCATTTCTCGACAATGTATCCTATTCAAAAGATGTTATATCAGTGCTCTCTGCAGCTCATCATTTGGAGCATCGCTTGATTCAAGCATTTAACTCGAAAGATGGAGAAAATGATGTTGGTCGCTTTTCATTAATGAAATTGAACACTACCAGGTTAGTATACACTTAGAGACATGGTGGTGGCTAGTATCTGTAGGGCTGCACTGGTAAGATATTTTTTTTCCTTTTATTCATGAGCTGTTATGCAAGGCCTTTATTCAAACTCTGATATAATAATATCCATTTTATAGGAAGGCTATGTGTGGGTACTACTCGACTGAGGTCCTTCGTGTGCATTTTCTGATTCAGATATTACCATGATGGAAGAAGACCTTAATATGTTAAAGGTACAGTGCTGATTTCATATTTTGATTACATCCCTATCTATTAGATGAGAATCTGCAGGAAAATAAATCGAACTTTAATTTTTCCCTATTTTAACAAGCAAATTTAAGTTGGTCACATAATGAAACCAACTTGCATTTAGTTACCAGTTTTAGCAATATGTTGCTTGATTTTAGCAGCATATGACCTATTCAACTGATAGCAAGTAATTTTTTTATAATTCTTGAAAAATTCTAACGTGATATTCTGTATAAATTTACTGTATACGTATGTGTTACACGGCATCTGTGTTGACATTAATAATTCTTTCCAAACAAATTAAAAGATTTAGAGTAAATTACATAAATAGTTTTCGTGGTTTGTCAAAAGCAATGTCTTTGGGGTCTAACTTTAAAAGTTGCGTGTTTGAGATCTGTACTTGTCATTTTGTAAGGTCTAACACTAACTTTTGCACAAAAGTTTGTTGAATTTTTAAAATGATAGTTTTACTTTTTAGTTAAAAAATAATGGAAAGAAACACACTTGTTTCATAGCTTGTTTTTTTTTGTTGAAACAGGGAGGGTTGAACCCCACGTGTTTCTAGAGCGACCATCACAATTCACAATTAAAATTTAGTGACTTTGTTTCTTCTTTAACGATGACCGCCTCTTTCTATTGTTAAAAATTTCTACATGAAATCCTCTGTGGTATTTTTTTTGTGGTTTTGGTCCTAGATTGACTTGTACACTCTTGCTTCCCACTGTTTCCTTGTG